>OX243811.1:60888368-61068368 GCA_945859605.1 Lumbricus rubellus | reverse complement strand
TATTTGCTCTTTGGGACGTCTAGGCTATTTCAGATAAAGAAATTTAACCGAATAAATGCTTTAAGACACAATTTTACAGATTTCTTATATTTAACCTTATTTCTGAACACAGGATTCTTTCCAGTTTGCATGGAAAACACAACACTCACTGGAAGTATTGATGACAACACTGGATCAGCATTGCTGCATGGCCAATACGCGAGACTGACTTGCAATGTCACCTACACATTGTCAGGCAGCTTCAATCCTACCATACAATGGAAGGACTACAATGGAAATGTGGTTCACAATACGACCACTGTTATAGAAGACGGACGGTTGATTTCTTCTATTTTTATACCTGGCTACGTTCCTTTGTTGAAACAGTTCACGTGCACAGTTTCTGACATGTTTTCCCCTGTTGATTACTACAATTGCACGACAAACAATGTCTCCGTCGGTGTGTAGCATTGGTTCTCTTCAAAGCAATTCAAACATAGCTTTAACACATAGTATGGTAATGTCTTGTTTTAGAAGACCTAAAGCGAGCAAATAAGAATGCTGCAATGATTTGTCACAGTATAATCTTAGTAGGCCTATGTGTGCAAATATTTTCTTGGAAGGTATGTGTGAAATCAGCTGTAAGACCGAGTCTGTGAATGTCACATTTGAAACAATTCTTTCTAGAAGATTTCTGATGAATTTTTCAGTAAAAACCCATTCAACGATCCATCAAAAATAAAATAACGTAATGTTTCTGATAAGTTAAAATAGTGAAACTGCTGCACTTAAAATAAGTTGAAGTGGTTTATTTATTGAATATTTCTATTTTGCCTTTGAAATAATTATTCTTCATAAATATTTGGGTCAATATGGGTTTTCGAAGACACTGTTTGAAATGCATTCATAATAGGCTTATGCGACATTTATTTTACTTGCAGAGATTAAAAACTGAATAGGCCTATCATACATGTAACTGCACTATATAATATCAAGTTGGATTAAGTCGCAATTTCGTGAAATATAGAGCCATAAATATAATTAATATAAGCTTAATTATATATAATTAAATAACTATTTATTTAAATTTACCGTCACGCAATAATGAATTTATAAATGGTGTTGCTTAGGCTTATGCACGTTTTGCTGTTTAGTTTGTCCTGTAGATTTTGATTATCTACCTGAAGCTGGCTGCTACATGCTCATATCTGAAGCGCTTGATTGGACAACAGCTACTCAAAGATGTCAGGAGTATTACGTTGGCTCGCACCTCGTCGTTATTAACAGCACGGATGAACAAAACGCAATAGCTTCTTACCTGACTTCTCGGTTTATAAGTAAGTATGGGTGCTGGAAGATTAAAGGAATATGATCTACGGCAGCGGTTTCCAACCAAAAGTGGCCCGCCAGGCCTAAAAGAATGGACCTTGTCTCTCAAAGAATTGACAAAAAATACGAAACAATTGACAATTTGGCAGGCTAGAACACATTATTATTTTGATATCATAAATAATTTTATTTTCACGCCTATAAATAACATCAAACATTCTATTTTGATTCAGTTATAACAATTTTATATGCTCTTATTTAATTAAGTATCAGCCATGTGGCCCCTGATGTCTTTCAGCAAAGAAAAAGTGTCCCTCGTGTCCTCCAACTTAGAAAAAGTGGCCCTAAAGTCGAAAAAGGTTGGGGACCACTGATCTATGGCATTATCCTAAAATAATATGGCGTAGTCCAGTGGTTTCCAACTTTTTGACTTAAGGGACCCTTTTTCTAAGTTGGAGGACACGAGGGCCACAATTGTTTTTATTTGAAGGAAATTAGGGGGCAAAAAGCTAAAATTTAGTTTACTAAAAGCATATCAAATTGTTATAATTGAATAAAAATAGAATGTTTGGTGTTATTTATAGACGTCAAAATAAAATACGTTGCAATAGAAAATAATTATGTGTTCCATCCTGTCCTAATTGTCAATTTTTTAAATATATTTTTGTTAATTCTTTGAGTGGTGAAAGACATTTTCAGGCCTGGCTGGCCACTTTTGGCCAGTGGGCCACGGGTTGGGAACCACTGGCGAAGTCGATTTTGTGCGTCACGTGCACTTCTATTCTGTGAGTACTATTATAAATTATACCCCTTTCAATCACGGCAACTGTTGAGTGGGAATCTGAGGGCGAAAAATGTAGGCCTATGTATTGTCTAGGGCGCCAAATGTATGCTTTGTCTGGGTCACCAAAATGCATGTTTGCCTGGGACGCCATTGTGGCTACGGCTGACACCGGCCTTGCTTTCAATGTGTTTCATATGTGATTCTGAGTTGCAACAATGGCAAATGCGATGAAAAGCAGTCGATTTTGGTGGCTGAACTGCATAATTACAAATTATAATAATGCACAATATTTATGTTGGTAGATGACACATCCGGTGCGTGCATATTGAGTGGCTGGAGTGCTGGAAGAATGGTGTGGATCAGCGCACAACGTCAAAACACAAGCGACTGCGGATCCCCGTTTGCTTGGAAACCAATGGCGGGAAAGGAATTTCCTGTAACGTATAATAATTGGATGAACGGTGAACCAAACTGTGGAGGTGGCTACGAAATGTGTGCACATGTATGGTCGGGGGTAAATTACGAGTGGAATGACGTGGCATGTGGAATAGCAATGTGTCCTTTTTGCCAGTACAATTTTTTTAGATAAATGACAAAGAATCTGCGGAGAAAAAACACAAGCCACTGTCAAGCCATAGATCTATGTCAGTTATGTTCGTTTTTATTGTTATTATAAAATTATTATTGTTACTGGTAGTTTGTTTGAGCACGTTGTACCGCGTATAGCCCAGGTATATTATGTGCAGAGAGGGAGAGAGAGAGGGAGAGAGAGAGGGAGAGAGAGAGAGGGAGAGAGAGAGAGAGAGTAAGAGAAAGAGAGAGAATGAGTCAGACAGACAAACAGACAGACAGAGACACAGTGATAGAGACGGAGACTGAGAGACATAGACAAAGACAGTAAGATAGAAAGACAGAGAGACAGAGACAGAGAAAAGGAAGGAAGAGAAAGAGTGGGGAGGAGAGGAAGAGTGGAGTGGAGGCAAGGGCATTCGTTTACTAAATCTTTCCTAATAGACCTTTTTCTAATGCCCTACTGGCCAGATATTGAGTAGGCTACACTAAAGTTGTCTCTTGACTTTTGATCACCAACCTCTGGAACTTCACATACGAAACGACCTTGAAAAGTATCCAAAGCGTTCGAACGCAAATCGTTGTCGAAATTTAACAGTAGGCCTACATTCGTTTATTTACTTTCATGTTTTCTAAACTTCCAAAAGCAATGCATTGAAGGGATGACAAAAAATAACGCAGAGATAAGCAAGAAAAACTACTGCATTGTAGTAAAAAGCCATTTGAATGAATTCTCAGAGAAGCGTGAATAACTGAGGTTCGAGACTTCCGCAGACTTTAGACAGCAAAGCAAACAGCTCGATTATCCATATCATGGATGTTCTGAAGCACGCCATTCTGCGTATCAACATGCATCAGTCATTCGGGATCTGGTCCGGGTTGTTCTGTTAGTTATCTTCACCAGCCATGCTGCCTGATGCAGCGTTGGCTACCTGCCTCTTCGTATTTAACTGTAGGCCTACAAAGGCCCTACATAGAGAGCACTCCAATGCATTCGCATAACTATGGGATCAACTCTGATTAAAAAGGGGCGAAGCCAAAGCCTAAGATTTGGTCAGTTTGATTGGGGTCGAGGTTTGAAGCAACCTCATTGCGACCATTTTCGATCTCGCTAAGACTCTAACTATAATTAGGCTATCTACATGTGTAGCTGGAGAACTAATTAAAACGATGTTTAAAAAAATACTGCATGTGTAGTGTAGACCGATACGACGCTCCGAAATCTTGATGAGAGGTTGGCTGAATATATTTCCAATGATTATTTACTTTGTGTTTTTCATAACTTATATAAAATAATTATGCCCAAGCATTTTATGGACCCCTGGAAAATGTCATTTCAAGAACATTGAGCAAAATATTATATAGGTTGTTAACTTAATCATGTAGGCTAACTACTAGCCTACTAGGCCTACATCACTACTGCACTACAGGAACCTCAAATGAATTTTCACTATTTATTGTATAGTATGATTCGTATGATAGGTGGCATCAGTTATTTTACGTGATTTTTCTTATTCAATTTTTAAATGTAAATTCTAAGTTCACTGTTACTGTACTTCAAAGAAAGCAATAAGAGGTTTCTTACACACACAAAAACAATGCTAGCTGCAAGCATGGCTAGCTATACCTATAGGCCTAGACGCTCTTCGCAATTTTTAATTAGGGCCTACATGTTATAAAGAACACTAGTTAAGTTTATTAAATGTAAGGCCTCCTAAAACAAATCAGGATGAAAGTTAACGTGTGCTAGGAAAAGCTTAATAATTATATTGACGATTTTTGAGACAATAGTCCCATAGTTGTAGCATGAATTGAGAAACCACAAACTGCAGTGCGTTACTTGCATTGATATTTTGTCGGTTGACTCGATGAAACCCATCAATCAGAAATGCCATTCAGATACTAAACATCCTAAGTATGCAGATAGGGAAGACTTACTAAAAACAACGCTGATTGTGTGAAGAAGAAAGGCACACTTGAGACAGTCGGGGAGCACCACCAGTAGGCCCAGTAACTGTTGTTGACGTTTCGTATTCGGTAGCATGGGCGCCGTCTTTTTGAGAGCCTTTGACGCGAATACACCCACAATGAAAGATCATTAGGTGTGCACCCAGAAGAACTCAGACCTTAAATTCAAATTTCGGAACATGTAAGCATTAGACTAAGATTGGATAACTATGTCATTTGCCGTCACATAAGTTTCTCTTTCTAACAACTTACATGACGCAAGTCTTTATCCGAAACGGCTCTAAAACTCACCTACGCCATTTTAGAATAGGGGCCTACAAAAATTCTCTGGGGGAGAACATGCACCCAGAGACAAGAGCAAAAGTCGGCAGTATGTTCGGTAGCTCTCAGAATCTCAGAAGTCACTTCGGGGTAAAATTTTTATTAAAACACCAATAACAATAACCAAAATTTGGTTATTGCTATTAGTGTTTTAATAAAAATTTTAGGCCTAAGGATCCCTGCATGAGGTCATAAAAGTTTTAGAATTTAATTCCAAAACTTTTATGACCTCATGCAGGGATCCTTAGGCCTACTTATCTCGGGCAAAAATTAAATTTCTAAAGAATAATAATAATAATAATAATAATAATAATAATTTTTTGAAATCCCGAGGAATCCTAGGTACCTCGGGTAAAAAATAATGGTAATAATAATAATAATAATAATAATAATAATAATAATAATAATAATAATAATAATAATAATAATAATAATAATAATAATAATCAGACTAATAATCAGAATAATAATCACGCATTACTGAAGAACCTCAGGAAACCTTCTTCCTGTTCCAGAAAATTTCTGTCACAGTTCAGCGATTCAACGCCATCGCATGCCTGGGCTCGACGAGGCCGTAGTACTCTGTTTTTAGAGGAATATAACAATAATAATAATGATAATGATAATAATAATAATAATGATAATGATAATAATAATAATAAATTCAGTAAAAAAAAAAAAAAAAAAAAATAAAAAAAAAAAAAAAAAAAAAAATAATAATAATAATAATAATAATAATATAAATAATAATAACAAGCAACAATAGCAACAAGTTGTTTTAATTAATAAATGATATATATATATATAATAAAATTTAAAAAAATAAAAATAAAAATAATAATAATAATAATAACTGACATGGACGCACTGAACAATTGATTTGTTCTTTTTGGAATTTTTGGTGAAGTGAATAAATGTCTATAATGAAATAGGCCTAATAATAATAATAATGCAAAAGTTAATACTAGCAAATAGGCATCTATTTTATCCGAAACTTCATTTCATATAAATCACAGCAGTGGTAAACTCACTTTGAACAAGTTTCGAGTTATAGGCCGAGACCTATTCAAGAAAAGTTGGCCAAAAATACTCGTTGCTTAATCCACCATTGTGGGGAAAAATACGCACGCACATATTATTGTTCCTTAGGCATATTCAATGCCGTAGCCAGGATTTGATTTTGGGGGGGGGGGTGTTTCTTAGGGGGAGAGTATCTGACGACCTTTTACTTAGTCATCGGAAACGGCTATCTTACCATTTTTGGGGCCTAATTTTATGTTTTTTCATTATGTGCTAGTGAATGCATTCTATTACTTTGTACATTTTTTATTTGGGGGGGGTGTTTCGTGGTTTCATTTCATGATTTTTACATCAAGTGCTAGTAAATGCATTATATTATTTTTACAATTCCCATTTCGAAGAGTGTTCAAACACCCAAAACACCCTCCTACCTACGGCCTTGGGCATATTATTGTTCCTTAGGCCTATGTTACACGGACCTACACAACTAGTACACAGTCACACGCTCAGAATAACGGTGTTGTTTTTGGGCGAAAGTAAGTCACACGTGCTATGAGAAACTAACAAGTACATGAAGCGCTGAGCAGTGAGCAATTGCGAGTGAAAGACTAGCCCAGAGTCCCTACGCGACGACTTGAGGTGGATTCCAACATGGAACTCTCCCGATGCAAAGCAATGAACGTATCAACTACACCACCGTGCCTCACAATATTGCTACACAAACAAAAGCAGAAGCCAATCGGCATAGGTTATATCTGCACCAAATGCATTTCCAGATTTCAGGAAGCTTTCTAAGTCTCTTGACTATTTATTTTTGGATAGACGTTTAATATTGCGGAGAAGTGTCTCTTATACGCACTTAAGATAAAGCGTCGACCTTTAGCGATGATTTCCACAAATGAAGGAATAAAAGCAGATAATTGAACAAACCATTTCTTTGACAATTTCAAATGACAGATTAGCTTAATTGAAAAATGGAATATTTTTAGAATAAACCACTAAACGTCTCAGAAAGAACCTGCTCTTGAAGAATTGTGTCCATACGAGACAAAGCTCCAAATATTTTCTTGATGAAATATTCCTAACACGCGCTTACAACTTAACACGTGTTTAAAGGACTCCGTGGCCACACTAGTTTTCAGTGAATTCATATGGTGAGGTTAGCCTATGTGTTGGTGTCACTTCTATGTTCCGCACGTGCTAGCAGGCAGACAAACCCTTGGATAGAAATGCAAATTGGAAGGAAAAGCCCGCTTTGTCATAACGCCCATATAAATCTAACCTAGAGATAGATTCTACTTGGTTTGAATTGTCTGTTTGGCTTTAAACAAAAATATAATGACAAGCACATCTAGCCATTCTGCCCTCGGGGCATTGTTCTAGTGCGTTCAACAGTTTCATTATGTTTTGCGATTAATTCAATGACTGGAGCACACAAAAGTAGCCTAAGCTTAGACCTAGTTATCGATTAATGGAAACCGGCAGAGAAGAGAGCATGATAATTATAATGGCAACTCTTTATATAAAGCTCAACGTGTGGTTGCATGCATAATTATTTGCATATGCGACGAATAGATTTAGTCCAGTCGTCCTACGGTGCAGCCGCATAGGCCTCCTGCATAATTTATTTAGCGTATTGCCATCTCGCCTAGACTTGTGTCAACGAGTAGTAGGCCTACTACTGTCGCCATTAAGCGTTTAAACTCCGATGGACTCAGTAGCTGGAAATCATAAAGCCAGGCAATGTTTCATCCGTTCTATCATCGTCTTGTTATTCTGTGGGTAGTAGTTCTTGCCACTGATAGTTATTTCACTGAAGCAAAGGTATTTAAAGCCACCCGTTTAAATAACGGAACGGCTATCTGTGCTATCGATGAACCAACCGTGGCCATTAGTTTTGACCAGCTGCCTCTTATATCCCGCGATTCCAATACCTGCGCTCCCTCCGCGGCGCAATGTGCTTTCCACTGTAATCGGGATGACAACTGTACCAACTACAACTACAGAGAAGATCTTGGAAGGTGTGAACTGTTCCAGTACACGCCTACTAACTGTGCAGTCAAGTCAGGATGCAATCATGCACAGGTAACATCTTGTGAGCCTAAATAGGCCTACATGTATGTCTCTGCTCCGGTTCGCCTTGCAATCAGACGTAGGCTAATCACAGTTGTAGCCTAAATGTATTTTTTTGCTTTCAACTCTTCTTAGAAAATCCAGGTTTTTGGTTTTTAATTTCTGTCTGGTTTTTCCGCTTTTTCTATTAGTTATGTGACCATGTTGATTTTATTTATTTAGGCCTACTGTCTGTAATTTTATTTTCGCCTGATACCCCATAAGCTGTCTCCGTACTTTCAAGAATTCCGCTAAAGCAAGTCACCATTTGTCTGTAGGCCGTTGTTTACTAATGAAGTTGTGCTATTTTCTCGCTGATTAAGTTACACGGTTCAAACAGGGATTTTAATTTTAAATATCAGTATAGGATGTAGGACTGGATCTTACAAAGTCCAGTTATTTTTTGTTTTTCGGTCTTTATCTATTTCTGGATTTTATTTCTTGCTCTAAGGCGACATTTTATTCCGTTCCGTTGTTTGTTCCGTTGTTGTCGTTTTAGACATTCATGGACGCAATTAATATCTTGCCTGAATGAAAAAAATACTAAGCTTATCCTGGGATACTTCGAATAGCATGTTTGCTGATATGTTGTAGCCTAAACAACCAATTTAAATAAATTAAGCTTCGCCTAAGTAGGACTATTCACAAACCGTGTATGAAAACAGTTCTGCAAAAACAATTATTAGGCATATTTATTTAGTATAGGCTAATTAGATTGAAGGGGCTCTATAACAAGTGCACATACATACATAAACATAATTGAACAAAGAAAACTTACACATTTGTGTGATGCGTGAGTGTGAATGAATTTTATTTAGCTTTTGCAGGCCTGCTGTTTTGGATCATTAGCTGGTTCCCGGACAATTCGGCGCCGGACAATTCGGAGCGGACAATTCGGGCCGGACAATTGGGAGTGGACAATTCGGAACCGGACAATTTGGAGCGGACAATTCGGACCGGACAATTCGGACACGGACAATTCGGAATAAATTCTGGCACGGACAATTCGGACCTAGACAATTTGACAATTCGGAATAAATTCTGGCACGGACAATTCGGACCTAGACAATTTGGACCGGACAATTCGGACCGGACAATTCGGGCCGGACAATTCGGAACCGGACAATTCAGACCGGACAATTCGGACCGGACAATTCGGAACCGGACAATTCGGACCGGACAATTCGGACCGGACAATTCGGACCGGACAATTCGGACCGGACAATTCGGACCGGACAATTCGTAGCAGTCAAAATTAATGATGGAACTCAAACTTTTAGACCAGATTTTCATACTTATCACCATCCCCATATACAGAATGTCGACCGGAGAGACTATTGCGCATTCAAATTCAATCAAAAATAGAAAATTATTTTTTGTTCTCAAAGCAACCGTAGGCCTAAACATAATATTACGCAAGTGATGAGTAGCCTATTACATTATGTTACCTCACTTGGCAGTGACATTAAAGATGATTAAAGTTAGATTTGGAAAGACATAGGCACTTCAAAATGGACAAGTCACGCATAGTATGAGACTATTATGACCTATAATAGGCCTATTATGGTATTTGCAAGAAAAGGGAATCCACGTACAAAGTAATAATAATAATAATAATAATAATAATAATAATAATAATAATAATAATATTATTATTATTATTAATATTATTATTATTAATAATAATAATAATAATTATGTAGGCCTATACAAAACTTTCACAGGTTCCTTTATTAAGTCCCTAATTGACATGGATGAGGGTGGTTGGTCTTACTTAAATTGATTTATTCTGTTTGAAATTTTTGTTGAAGAAAATAAATATGTGTTTATAATATAAAAAGTAATAATAATAGTAACAATAATAATAACAATAATAATGATAACAATTTTTCTTTAATTCAACGCCTGCAAACGCGTTGTGTTTGTATGCTACATGTACAAGTTATGCAGTAATCTTAATTAACATCAAACTGAACAGACAGCCTGCAATCTGAAACCTGACTGACTGATTTCAATGAGCTACTTCTAAGTTGGCAATTTATTGAATAGGCCTATTACTTCTAATCTCAGTTTCTTAATTAAAGTTTTTGAATTTAGGGTCTTCAAGATCAGAGAGCTGTAATGCCACACTGCTTTTTAATCGACGCAGGTCTTTGAGTTTTCTTATACTTTTACTTCACACGATTGTTTGCAACTCAAGAAATAATTGGCTTAAATAAATAAATAAATAAAAGTTTGATCGCCATAAGCGCCTTTTAGTGGCTCACAATATGTATATGCACTCCGAATTGTCCGGGTCCGAATAGTCCGTTCCCAATTGTCCGGGTCCGAATTGTCCGGATCCGAATTGTCCGGTCCGAATTGTCCGTTCCGAATTGTCCGGTCCGAATTGTCCGTTCCGAATTGTCCGGGTCCGAATTGTCCGGGTCCGAATTGTCCGTTCCGAATTGTCCTGGTCCGAATTGTCCGGGTCCGAATAGTCCGGGTCCGAATTGTCCGGTCCGAATTGTCCGGTCCGAATTGTCCGGTTTCGAATTGTCCGGTTCCGAATTGTCCGCTTCCAATTGTCCGGTCCGAATTGTCCGTTCCGAATTGTCCGGCTCCGAATTGTCCGGACACCTCATTGGCTTCCCCAGCGCGGGCATGCCCCCGCTGGGTACTGACGGAGGGCGCGACGTGAACGCTGATCCATTGCCCCCTGTGAATGAAAGAAAAAGTAGCAGGACATTTAGACAATCGTTGAGTCACGTAGGCCTACACAGAACGTTGATGCATGGATGAGATGCATCAACGATGGTCGGATGCTGTTTCTTGGTAACTTTTTAAAATAGATCTGTGATTTATTTTCATGCGATCGGTGATAAAAATACAAATGCATTTAATGCGCAACACCTGTGTCGCTGCTAGATGTTGTTGCGTTGAAAGTTTCACGTAGAATTTTGACACCAATTGAGACCTACCTTGCATTTTCCAATAACTATTTGCATGTTCAGGCTACGGCGCTGTTCTAATTCAGTCAATAATAAATATTATTATTTGACAAGCTCAAATACTATGTATTGTACTTGACAGATCAAAGATCTGGAATCTTGTCTTGCAACAGGTAGGCTAATTTTATGTCAATTATTATGGCGCAGAGCAATAAATTATAACGGAGTTTCTATTCCTAAAGTTGAAACACTCGGACATAATAAAAGGGATTTTCTGTGACATGAGAGCTCTCGTGTCAAGAACCAAATTTACCATGTAGCCTACATGTATCAATCACATAAATTTTTATAGCGCCCCTTCAAGATCTCTACTCAGAGGCGATGTGTGTGTGTGTGTGGGGGGGTTCGATTGCTTGACTCACTAGGCCTATAGGAGGATAGGCCTAGCAATATGAAGTTTCGATTTGTGATTGATGTTAGGCTACGTCTACGATTGCTTAGCCTACATGAATAATAAGTTTCTACTTTAAGATATAGATAACTGAATGTTATAATTTAAAGGCTATCTTATGATTCCTTTTCGTCCTCACATTGAATTATATAGACAGGAATGAGTTGTGGAGAAACATTTTAAAACTGTCTTTGTCTCTAAAAAAACCTATTGCATGTAGGGCCGGCTATAGATAAGAACAGCGTCTATAAGTTTACGTTTTCGTAGTTGATTCACTAAATGAGTCACAATTCAGTGATTGATGAGGCATAATAGGTCTAAATTAAATGATGCTAATGACATGTTATGAATCTATAATTAATTTTTGCTCATTGCATGTTGTGCGGTCTAGTTTGTCCTGCAGGTTTTCAGTATATACCTGAAGTTGGTCACTGCTACCTGCTTATACTTGAAGCAGTCAACTTGGCTACAGCCATTCACAGATGTCAAGAGTTGCATAGTGGGTCGAAACTCGTGGTAATTAGCAGCGCGGATGAACAAATCGCAATAGCTTCTTACCTTTCTTCTCGGTTTATAAGTGAGTACCAATGTTGACAGATATACATGTAATATAGGAAAAACTTATTGTTAGCCTACATGTTTAAAACGACACTGACATTGCATCCTGATGCACTTACAGCAGCAACTTTAGCGCAAGAAGCTGACAAGGTGCTTTTCAAAGCTGTTCAGAGAAACGAACTTCATGTCCTCCATAACCTCTTTCCACTACAGCGTGATCCATTATATAACTTTAGAGACAGAACTCACAATTTCATCCTCCCCAATAAAGACTCGTTAAACTTTATCCCAAGATTGTTATTCAAAAACATGTACTAACTCTCTTGACTATAAGCCTAAGTTTTAAGCAGCCAATTGGCAATTTTGCTAATGTAAACCTACAGCGTTATGGCTGTTGTTTATTGAATTGAACGAATATTATAGCTACATACATTTAAAAAATGATTAGTGTTGCCCTCCTTCTTTATCCAGACTTGGGACTGGCACTGGCAGAAACCGACCAGTGGCGGAGTTTATAGCGGAGTGAATGTCATCTGCTGCCTCTAATAATATTATAAGCTTACCACTTCTCTGCAGTCAGCTGTGCGCGTCAATAGGGCACTTCGACTATTCTGGTATTTAGTTAAACAGTGACATAATTATGCAAAAGAGGAAAATCAATATGGTGGCCGAGCTATTGCTTATGCAGTTGATGCAATGTAAACCGTCGGTTTACATTGCATTGCGATGTCATCCGAGTGGCAGGCGATGATGTGACTCAGTTGAAGGAGACCTCTTTCGACCTTGGCCAGAATGGAAATGCACGACTCCGCTGCCATCATTCTCAAAGCGGAAGTCTTTGTCTAGCCGATGGTCGAAAATAATCCTCACATGGAACATCCGTTATTGGCAACACGTTATGGGCGGCAAATTAAATAGACTCTACCTGTAGGCCTACTACGCTCATTCAACAGTTCAACACTTGTTCCAAATAGTTCATGCCATTGTCTTGATTAAGTAGGCCTGCTGCGCGTTACTTCTATAATAATTATTTTTTTCGGGATGTTTTGTTTTTGATGCCACGAAGTAAACTTTTTTATATCAAAAACTTTCTAAGTTGAGATAGTTCTGTCCAATTTTCATGTTGCAGATGATACATCGGGTGTATGTATAAACAGTGGATGGCCTCCCTTTGGAAATTCTGTGTGGCTCAACGCACAACGTTTAAACACAAGCGACTGCGGATCCTCTTTCGTTTGGAATCCAAAGTCAGGAAATAAATTTCCTGTAACGTTTAGCAATTGGTTGAGCGGTGAACCAAACTGTGGAGGTGGCAACGAAATGTGTGTACAAGCTTTTTCGGCGGGCGACTACGAGTGGAATGACATGGCATGTGAAGCAGTTTTGTGCTATCTCTGTCAGTGTGATCCTTTGTAGGCCTAGATAAAGAATTTGTGGAGGAAAATCTCAAGACGATTAGGCCTAAGTCGGTTATGTTGTCGTTATTGGTGTAATAATTGTTAGTAGGACTATAATTATTGTTAGGTTATATGCATGGACACGTTATTTTGAGAAAGAGAGACAGACAGACAGAAAGACAAACATACAGACAGGCAGACATAGGCTACATACAGACAGATGGATAGACATATGGACAGACAGACAGACAAACAAGCAGACAGACAAAAAGAGACAGAGACAGAGACTTAGGTGGATAGGAAGAAGAAGAAGACAGGTCATTCGTTTACTGAAAGTTTCCATAGTAGACTTTTTCTATCACGTTACGTTTTTGATCGCACGAACGTTGCAATTTCATTTACATGTAGATTTTACACAGCCACTTTCCTTACAGCTTAGTAGCCACACCGATTGCAGACACAGTTATACAGATTGAAAGACTCTTGTTGCTGTTGCTCGCCTTACTCTTCTTTTTCTTTTCATTTATTCATTCATTGCGAAGATTTATAATTTATATAGCGCCGTCACCCAACCTCGGTTAAGCTTGCAGTGGAACGTATCCGCTTGACAGCAGAAAATTCATTATTACCATTCAGGGCTACGCGAAGGTTTATCTTGAACTTTAGTTGTTCGCTGCTTTCTCCACCAGCGGTAAAATAACTTCGAATTTTTTACGAGATACAGACTCGGGTCTATTCCAGAATAGTAAAACGCTTGTTGCTTTAGGCCTATCCACCCTGCAGTATGGAAAAACATAGCCTACACTCACAATCTTTCCTAACATATTGTGCTTTCGTTCCTACACATCGGCCTACCGTGTCATGCGCTTAGAATTGACGGTGCCGTTTTTGCACGATCTCATCGTGTAGAAGCCAACCGGGAGAGCTACAGGCTACAGCCGGTAACCACCAAAAATCTGAGTTAATGGTTAAGTCTGAAAGCTCGAAAATACCAGCAGCGTAGACAATGTACGACTGAGATACCTTGTAAAAAGGATGGATGGATAGATAAATGAATTGATGAATGAATGAAATGATGGACGATTGGGTGGAGGTAGAAATAGAGGCATGGTTGGATTAATGGGTTTATGAATGGGTGGATTTTATTGATGGAAAGCGCAATGGTATGATGGTAAGCGGATGGATGATGGATGGATTATGTAATATAATAGGCCTAATATTTCTGTACAAACAAAAGCAGAAGCCTATCAAAATGCATGTCCAGATTTCAGGAAGTTCCCTTAGACTCTTGACTATTTCATTTTGAATAGACGTTTATAATAATTATTGCACCACTGCAAAGACATTTCTTGGAAATACTTCAGATAAAACGCCGACGTTCAGCGATGATTTCCAGCAGATGAAGGGAAAAAGCAGAGATTTAAACAAACCATTTCTTTTACTATTATCGAATAACCGATTATCTTAATTCTATAGCCGCTGCCTAATATAAAATCGTTTTGAACAAACCACTAAACGTCTTATACAGAAAAAGCTCTTTACCGATAATAATTATTAAGCCTACGAGAATAAGCTCCAAACATTTTCTTGATCTAAGGCTTCTAAGCTTAGCCTAAAGAATATTCTTACAAAGCGCTAACAATGTAACGTTTTTTGTAGAACGCTTTGGCCACATTAAATTTCAGTGAATTCATTATGGCGAGGCTTTGTGCTGGAGCGGCTTCTATGGTTCGTGCTGGCAGTCGGACTTGGATCGATATGCAAATTGTAAAGAAAACCCGCTTGGCCGTAACGCTCATATCAACATAACCTAGGCTATAGGTTTTTTTAATCTCCTTGTCTGAAACAAACAATGAGAAATGCATCTACGGACCTCGGGTCATTGTTTTCGTGCGTGCAACAATTTTTATCATGTGCTTCGATTAATTCAATGACGGGATCATGCTGAAGTAAGTTTAAAACTTGTTATTGACTTATCGAAAACGGCAGAGAAGAGAACATGATATTATGGCAACTCCTTTTGTAACGCAAACGTGTGGTTGCATGCATATTGCATTACTATGCGACGAATAGATTTAGTCTAGTCTAGTCGTACAGAGGTGCAGGTGCATATTGCACATTTATTTTGCTCAATGCGACCTCGTCTTGTGTCAGCGAGTAATCCACCATTCCACCAGTCCTGTCGTCATTATAGACCTAATTTATGTCTAACATCCGATGCTGGAAATCATAGCAAGAAAATGTTTCCTCCAATCTATCATCGTCTTGTTATAGTATTCGTAGGAATTCTTGCTACTGATATGTATGTCACTGAAGCAAAGGAATTCAAGGCCACTCGTTTAAATGACGGAACTGCTGTCTGTGCTATCGATGAACCAACGGTGGTCGTTGGTTTTGACCAGCTGCCTCTTCTATCCGGTGATAACAACATCTGCATCCCTGTTGCAGCGCAATGTGCTATGCTGTGCACTCGAGATTTCAACTGTACCAACTACAACTACAGAGAAGATCTTGGAAGGTGTGAACTGTTCCACTACATACCTACTAACTTTGCTGTCAAGCCGGGTTGCAAACATGCACACATTGCACAGGTAGGAACATGCAGTGCATCTAAATTTTATACATGTAGGCTTCTCTTGTCCGCCTTGTAATCAGACGTGTGATGCGTGAGAGTGAATGAATGAAAAAGTAACAAGAATTTAGACAATACTTAAATCACATAGCCTACATATCGTTGACAGGCCTACATGGATCATATGGCCTGTCATATGCTGTTTCTCTGTTGTTCTTTTAAATAAAGACATCTACGGTAGCCTACCTATAATTTCCATTTCATGCTATTGTTGACCCAAAATGTAGATATCTTTAATGCTCATCGCCTGCTATTAATTTTGACTATATATATATATATATATATATATTATGCTAGATATTGTTGCATTGAATTTGACACCAATTGAGACGTAGCCTACTTCGCCCTCTAATTATATGTATATTTATTACTGCTCTATTCTTCTACTAACAATATATGACAAGCTCAATTACTTTTGCTTGTACTTGACAGATCAAAGATCTCGAATCCTGTCAAGAAAAAGGTGATCAATTATTATGTCAGTACCGTAAATAGAGCAGAGCAATATACACGGTGATTCATAAAAAAACGTTACCCTACATATTTTACTGTAACTCCGCCAAACATCGGGTTGTGTTGACGAAATTTTAGGTGAAGATAGAGGATTCATTTCTGAACATTATGGAAGTTAAAATTTATTTTCGAAATGACCCTCATTGGGCATATACGCATGCGCGAAGACGCATACGCATTTCTTGGCCGTTTCATCAATGATGCGCTGATCCATTGTGTCCGATGCCTCCACAATTCGACGACACAACTCGTTGACATCACATAATCGAATTATGTAGACATTTTCTTACATGACACTACATATCTTATAGTCTATTGGATTAAAATCAACACTGTTGGGTGGACACACAGTAGGCGGGATGAAATCAGGAGTTTCCATTACGCAACGGTCTCTCGAGCTCTGTGCGCACGAGCGCTATTACGATGGACGATGAAATAAGCTTACTCCGTAATGTCACGAATGCCTGGCAAAGTGGAATATCTCTGCAATATTGTCCGTTGACCTCATCTGGTTCGATGAAATGGATATGTTCGTACGACCAAGTGCAGAGACCCGACCGATGCCATAAGGGATTTGCTGAAAATTGGTCGATTCCGCAAAAGACGATTTGCTGGAACGTTCCTCTTCTGTGTACCGAAAGATACGTGATTGCGAACATTCTGATTGTTACTGGGTGATGACACAGTAAACAATTTCTCACCAGGAGGCTAAACCAGATGAAATTGATCAGGTTTGCATGGTACAACCTCAGTGACTGACAGGAACGTTGGAATCTTGCGTGTTTCTTGAGATTATCGTGACGTCATTTGTTTCGTCATCCGCGTTACGTCATTATAGCTCTGAATGTGAAATAATTTATGTAGCACTTGGCTAGATCATCAGGCCATATTATTCTGAAATTTAATTAAATTTGATGGTCATCGACATGAGTTACGCTGACTTATGTAGGGTAACGTTTTTTTATGAATCACCGTGTAGTGTAGAACAAAGTACAGATTGCTTATTGAATAGATGTGAAAAACGACGAAAATAGAATAAAAAACAGGAAAAATGAATGTCTTTTTCAATTTAAAAACTCCGATAAGAAACGACAAAACGGTGATTAATTATTATGTCAGTAGCCTAAATAGAGCAGAACAATATTATAATAGTGTAGAACAAAGTAGGCCTACAGCTTGTATATTGAATAGATGTAAAAACAATCGATAAAAATAGAATAAAAAACGGAAAATTTCGTTTTTTTCGAAACAATTAAAAACCACAAAAAAGGAAACGGAAAATAATTTGCCTCTGCTACATCTGAAATTTCATTTTAACCTTAAAAACTTTGCTTATGCAATTTTTTCTTAATCTACAAATAGCACAATTTTTTAAGTAGGCCAAAATTAATTGTTATAATTAGGCTAACATTAATCTACAACAGTTTTTTCTTATAACTTTGATTTAATAAGAAATTGAGAAGAATTAAGAGCATTGAAATCTTTTCAAATATAAATTGTAGGGCCTAAACATAAGTCCGCATAAGTTCATGCTGATCGACATAACGCAATTAAAAATCTACATCTAATCAGAAGCAAAGACCAAAGATGTAATAGCCTACTAAATTATATTGTACATTTGTACTTCAAGTTGTTACTTATATTATTAGAGGCTCAAGAATTGGATATCAAACTAACTCTTACAAATTCTTTTTCTTCTATGGACTTACTACATGCATTTATCAAATTATGGCTTAAATAATTACATACTGACATTAGACTTAGTTAGCTGCATGAATCCTTGAGAATACGGTGAAAAACGTAAGGAATATCAGTCAAAATTTAAATTAAGGAAAGTAATAATAGATAGTAAATAAATAAATAAAGTTATATGAAATAAAAAACACAGGCCTACGTCTTATTGTCGGGCGAATATGTGCGCATGAAGGCTAAGAGACAATTAGATCTAATTAGGCTACTTGAAATATTAGGGTTAGCTACGTTTATAATGTATTTACCTAATTAAACACAGGTAAGTAAGTAACCTACATAGGCTATAAACCAGGGGTGTCAAAGAGCTGGCCCGCGGGCCATGCATTTCTGGCCCGCCGACGATTTTTTTCTGGCCCGCGGAGCCTTCCTTAAAGAATACTAAATTAGAGGATAAAAGTTCAAATTTTTTATTTTACAGTCAGCGCCAAATACATGTAGGCCTACCTGAAAGTTTTTTCTTACTGAGTAGGCCTATACTGACGTCACTTTCGCTCAGACGCACAGCTCTGTGTAGACTGTAAGCTTAGCCTATCTAGATGGTTTCCGGTTGGTTGTCCGTTAACAAAATTATGAAAGTTACGAAACACTTATATTATTTATAATGTTCTGGGCATTGGCTGACCAAACCCGGAGCTCCCTCTCAGATCACTACCCAATTTTGCTCAGGATCTTCGACAACCCGACCCGCCACTTGTTGGAAGATGTTCACATTGGCCCGCCACTTGTTAGAAGATGTTCAAACTGGCCCGCCACTAAAAAAGGTTTGACACCCCTGCTATAAACGAAGCGAACTCTAATATATATATACATAATTAGGCCTAAAATTTTATGTCTTAGTATTTTAGGCCTATATGTGCGTCAGATAATTATAATCTGTTGACTAATTGTTGTTGACTATCCAGCTCTCAATCGTAACTTACAATAAGCATTGAGTGTTGATCTGTTTTTGTTGCTGTTAGTTTTAGAACCAGTGTGTTACCACAACAGCAGCACAGGACAGATAGTGCTTCAAGAATACCTAAATCTAACATGCACCATAACTTCTATCAGAGGGAGTTTCATGCCCTCTCTACAGTGGTATGACTCCTACAAAAATCCAGTAACCAACGCAACTACCATATCGACTTACGATCAAGTGTCGACGTATATCCTTATTCCTGCATATTTTCCTTCAGTCAAGTCGTTTACATTTGTAATAACCGCTGCTGGTTGTCTGAGTTACAACTACTCATGGACCTCAACGGAAGTAGTTAGTAAGTATATGAATTAGAAATTTCTTCTTATTTTTATTATTCTCCTGGGATATCATGTCCTACAGTCGCACACGAAAACATTGAAATAGAGCAACTAATCTCTCTCTCTCTCTCTCTCTCTCTCTCTCTCTCTCTCTCTCTCTCTCTGTGTCTCTCTCTCTGTCTCTCTCTCTCTCTCTCTCTCTCTGTCTCTCTCTCTGTCTCTCTCTCTCTGTCTGTCTCTCTCTCTCTCTCTCTCTCTCTCTCTCGCTCTCTCTCATTAGGTTACCTTCCGTCTTTCGCAATCACGTTGCTCAATGCAATGAAATCTGTGAAAGTTTACACTTAGGTTTTACATCTCAACCTTTGTTACCTATCACCAGTGTCCTGATCCGTAGGCTACAATGTCAGCAGTTCCTATTTTAAAACTTTTTTTCAGCAACTTGTCCATCTGGCTTCAAGAATATTTCCGCAGTCGGCAGCTGCTATAAGGTTCTAATACAGGCTTTGTCGTGGAGTAGTGCCAACAGTACATGTCAACAACAATACAAGGGTTCCTACATGGTCATGATAAGCAGCGAGACTGAACAGAATGCCACTGAAACGTTCCTTCAGGCAGAATTAAGTAAGTGCTGTGCCTCATTCGAACACCAAACTGCACACTGTGTAGATCTAACTGCAAGCAGTAGCTATCCTTCCATTAACTTTAATCACAGAAACCCTAAAAATTCTGCCTTTCACTGCAGACGAAGTGACACTTCGTTACACGTGCATCAAGAATCAAATTATAAGTTTCGATAAAAGTGTTGTAGAGTAGATCTATTAGCCTACACTATATCAAGGTATAGGCCTACTATAGGCAGTATAATAGGGCCTATCGATGCAAATACGGATCAGTTTCCCCTCGCGATTTTTGTTCATTCAACATCGCGATATGTAGGGTCACCCGGGGGGGGGGTCATGGACACCCTGGGTGTTATGGCCACCCGTCTTCTACAGCTTAATGTGATGATAAAATAAACTCTAAACTGTGTAAGCTCATAGCTCTATGCGCATTCGTCTTTCACCTTTCAAGTTTCAACTATAATCTGATGGCGCGATGGTAACATTCAGATTTATTCGGGATGTTTTCAAATTATCCGATTTCTGTTAAATAGATTTTCCCTTATTATGAAAATCATATAAAAAGGTGCCTCTGTGAAGTAAAAATTTGAAATTGGCAGTTTTAAATAAGGGTTAGGTCCTATATGTTATTGTTTATGTGTCTTTTATTTCACGTCATGTGCTTTATAAACGTGAGAAAGTAACGATCCGATATACAGTGTACCATTGCCATTTGGGGGATATGGACACTGAGACACCGGGGTGATATGGAAATTGTAACGTTTTTGGAGGAAAAAACTGAAAAGTCCCGTTTTAAACAATTGTAGCACAAACTGTCTCATCTACATAATATGCAGTAACGCGTAAACCTACATGACATCCAAATTCAGATCATTTCCGTAAATTCAATTCAATTAGGTTACAGTAGCCTAATTACTTTAGGTTAGTAGTTGAAACATTGTGATAGATCTAAATGGAAATAACCCCACGAGAAACAGTTGTTGCTATAGGCCTAAGCTTAATTATTCTGTGCATGGCTGATAAATGGATATAAAACTGCAAATAACTTTACTAATGAAGAAGATGTTGCTACGTTACAATATTACCCAGAGACACGGCAATAGCCTATATAAACTGTAAATTATACCGATAGGGCCTACTTCGCAAGCGTTTCAAACCTTTCTGATCATGTAAAGCGCCCCCGAAGAAGCTATATAATAGGGTTTGAAAGTATTGGCACTGTATTGGTAGGCCTATTGATATTAGGACTACTTCTGTCTCCTTTAGGCCTATAAGCGAGCTAAAAAGCGTTGCCATTAATCGAAAAGTTCTCCTTCAACTCTGCGGCATCAGCAGCGAATTTAACTCTAGTAGTGTTGTTCTTAATTGCAGTGGTTAGCGCATCCAGCGTCTGTTTATATCCTGGAGACATTAGTTTTGGAAACTTTATATGGATCGGTTGTCAAACTCTGGACCCGACTAAAGTCTGCGACACTTACGTGTGGAAGCTGAATGGTGGCGTGACAAAGCCGTTGAATTACACGAATTGGTTACCTTCGGAGCCAAGTTGCAGAGCATCGAAACCTGACAGCTGTGTACACCTCTTTCAGAATCGGAATTTCGGTTGGAACGACGTCGGGTGCACTCGCGCGTTCTGCGCCTTGTGCGAGTACGGTCCTTGGTAGAGAACGCCGGTGGTAACATTATTTTCTGAGTGGAAGTGATTTGTAGCAACGCATCTGTCACAGTGGTCACCGTGTTGATCTTCTGTCTTTGTCTATAATTGTTGAATAATGCAACAATATTAACTTTAAGGATTTACTTCATCTAAATAGAGACAAAGTAATTGCATGCAATTCATTGTGGAATAGTCTGTCTTAAAATATGAAACTTGGGATAGCTTTGTTAATGCTTTTGGTAACTCAAGTAGTTATTTGACTAAGAGTTCTGGCGCAGAACGCTGGTTCTCTGCTCCAATTGGCTGCTATACTGGTTCCAGAGCCGCCGGAAGTGCCTCTGGCCGCCCAAAAATCCGCAATGACACCTAGATTGCCTCTTTAGTTCATTAGAGCTTACCTAAACTGGTTGAAAACATATAGGCTACGCTGGCTCCCCTGCCACCGGAAGAACCGCATCCCTACTTTAATTAGCATCTATGTTCTGTAACACTAGATTGCTACACATTTTCATGCTTTTGTCTCGGACCGAGCTCATATGAACTAACGTATTTTTTCATGACTCAACAGCATCCGGAATCTAACCTAAAGCATGCACACTAGCTATAGAAAGAACGTAACAGACCCTGCTCAGTATCATTCGATTACAAAGCTATTATTCTTTACCTAGCGGAAATTCTTACTCAAATTTCCATGGGTAGGCTATCGATGTATATCATACTCACACTGTCCCACAGCTGCCACCCCACCCAGCACTACAACGCATGCATTTAAAAAGCAACATTGAATAGGCCTACATGCGCTCGCCAAGCACAGAGTTTCTCAGCATGCAGAAGAATTCGCAAAGGTGCATACAAACAGCAGCTCTTAAAACTTATTATTTCCAAATCGGTGAAAACGAAGCCTGTATTTTGAGCAACAGTTATTTCATTTGTATCGAATACATCACAGAATTATACAAGCATTATTAGGATACTACGGAGAGCACGCGCGAGTTTCCTATACATCGTGTACGGACAAAATGTTTCCGGAAAAATGTCCAGGACAAAATATCCCGGGCAAAATATCTCTGGACAAAAAGTCCCCGGACAAAGTATCCCCCCGGATAAAATGTCCCTAGACCAAAAGGTCCCCGGATAAAATGTCCTCTTACAAAATGTTCCCCCGGATAAAATGTCCCTGGACAAAACGTTCCCGGGTAAAATGTCCCCCGGACAAATTGTCCCCGGATAAATGTCCATGGGCAAAAAGTCTCCGGATAAAATGTTCTTATAAAAAGGGTAGGGCTACCTAGAAGACAGCGCATGTAGTGCCTACCCGCAGGTAGCCTACATTGACAAAAAGTGTCCGTCTGGCAGATAAGTTGCTTTTCCAAATGTGAATGCTTTATTGTTTTTCAATAGTAGCCTACAGAATATACTTTATTATCTAACCAAATTATTGCAATTGATTGACAAGATTTAATAAACACATATTCTTGCGTCAAAAATGTATAAGCTCACCAAGGAGCTTAGAAGTTTTCATAGCATCCTATCTTTGTCTTACTATATGCATCTTTGAAATTGTGTGGTCCGGATCGCTTGTTATATTTTAGATTGTTTCATAAATCATCATAATCATTAGTGTTTTTCTGGTGAGACAATCGATCAGTCGAGGTCTTATTTTTCGATCGTTAGCACGAGGATGTAGATTATGCCTATTATAAAACAGGGGTGGGAGCATGCCGTCCCAAACATGTCTTTAGTTTGTCGGCACAGCTGAAAAGTGTCGAGAGCTTGCTACTTGTCACTGGCATTGCTGTTTTAATTATGAGAGATCGATCTTTGACAAAAAGGTTTTCATGTTCCCTAATTGCTAACATCTTATCACGCTCGCAGCTGCTGTCCACAGTTTGTGGCTTGTATCTTGCGGCGCGAACTCGACCACTTGACGACGTTCCTTCTTAAAGAATTTGTGGATGTACTGCTTCCGTTCCTGACTTCCTTTGCAACCGATCTTTTCAAGAAGGTTTTCTACCTCCAGCACAGAAAATACCATACTGGTTCCAGCAATCAAGCGTATTTCCAGTGGCGTAGCTAGACACCAAATTGAACCCGGGGAAGCAAACCAACTCAACAAAGAGTCAACATTGATCATAATTAAGACACCAACCTGATTAATTCTAAGGTGGCATTTAGCAACTAACAGGCCGAGGCTATATGCCTATAACGTCATTATAATTGTAATAGGCCTAATTCACTGATTAGCATTCAGCAACTTTGCTGCCACTTACCAGAAAATATTAACATTGTTAGGCCTACATTATAAACTGAGCAATAACCTACGAAAACTGCAATCAATACCCAGCCGTTTAAAATAGTTCGAACAATCAGGTCATGCATGCCTAGGTCATAAAAACTATAGCCTACTAAACGAGTAGCCTACGGTAAGAGAATAAACATAGAAATGCCGAATTTGGATAGCTAGGCCTATCAGCTGTCAATGCCAGTCACCCAATTAGACCTAGGCGGCTAGGCCCTACGTATAATAGGCCTACATTTAATTATGATACTGTATCAAGCAGTGACTTTAATGTTGTTAATTTTTAAACGATTATAAGAATCGTAAGATAAAAAGGAGAATCTGAGTAGGCTATAGTTAGGCCGCTTAGTCGTCCTACCGTTATTAGTTATAGATGAATTCAGAGCAGCAGGTACCGTATCATGTCACTTTTGTACTTGAATTTATCAACAACGCTGACGTCTGATGGTGGCGAATTGACTTGCTAACTGTTATTTGAAGTTCAAGCAGAAGCTGTGTCATCCGATGCTTCCAGGCACGAGACAGCCTTGAGGTTTATAATAAATCCGAGCGCTTACAAAATAATTGATATTGCTGCCAATTCTTAATTTTGTCGTTTCTTTTTTTGTTCTAGAGCAGCCATAATTGTAGTAGGCCTAAGCCTACTGTATCCGGAAAAATTTCAATTAAATTATACACACATCTATGTCATCTAGGCGTAGCACAATTCCGAAGACTACAGTAGGCTACACCTGTGTATATAACAACGTGGCAGACCGACTAAACTTAAATAGAGACCATTACAGAGATAACGGTGCTAGCCTGCTATATACCAACCTGTACACCTGAATGCGTTGCCTAGGCATCACAGACACCCGGTGACATCGGACCCCTCACTGTCAACCACGTATTATAGTGTCGAAACATGTTCGCAGTGCACATTTACACACGAAACGACAGGATGGTCTCATCTGCAGCACTATGTATTAGAATACGGAGGCTAGATGATCCATGATGGATATCAGTTCACGACTGCCGATCCAAAGACACACGACGCCTCCGGATAGACATTAGCCACCCAGTCAATGACATTAAGTCCAAAATAACAGCTGCCTTTCTTCTCATATAGACTGCAGCAGGGGCTGAATCATGGGGGGGGGGGGCAATCCAGCCAATTTTTTTCTGCCCAGAATCAGCAAAATATTTCTGGACCCAAGGTAAAAAAGTTTGGCCCCCTTGGAAAATTTCTGTATCCGCCGCTGGACTGCAGAAGTGCAGACACATTGGACACCTACGCAGGAGCTTTCGTGGGTTTGGTTCTACTGTCATAAGCCAATGTGAGAAGCTGGATCGCCAACAATTGAAGTCACTGGCGTCTTTGCCGCTGCTCAACAACACGACTCGAGATTTTTGTTAATTTCCAATCATGCCATTTGTTTGATCAGAATTACTTAAGATTAATTAAGATATTTTAGAAAAGCATAGGGCCTAAATAGAAGTTTATTATAGCTCTAATAATACTGCCATTAAATCGTTGTTGCATAAATAACTGCTGTCAAAATACAGAGGGACTCGTGAAAGAACGTGCGATTTTATGTTCTTTAAAGGGACTATTTTTCCGGGGACTTTTTGTCCGGGGACACCTTTATCCTGGGACCTTTCGTCTTGGAACTATTTGTCCTGGGACATTTTATCCCGGGACATTTTATCCAGTGACTTTTTGTCCAGGAACATTTTTGTCCGGGAACTTTTTGTTCGGGAACATTTTATCCAGAGACTCTTTGTCCAGGGTCATTTGTCAAATTGTCAGGGGATTTTTGTTCCGGGACATTTTGTCCGGGATTTTCGTTTAGAGAGATTTTGTCCGGGGACTTTTTGTTCAAGGACATTTTGTCCGGGGCCATTTTGTCCTAGCATCATTTCTTTGACTATATCGAATAACCGATTATCTTAATTATAATAATCTGAAATCTTTTCGAACAATACACTAAAACGTCTTGGAAAGAAAATCTCTTTAGAGAAAAAAAAAATTTTGAGACTAAGAGAATAAACTCCAAACATTTAGCATACATAGGGTACACGTTTTAACTAGAACGCTCTAGTCACATAAATTTTCAGTGAATTCATATGGCGAGGATTTGTGTTGGAGCTGCTTCTATGGTTCGTGCTGGCAGTCGGACTAATCCTTGGATCGAAATGCAAATTGTAAAGAAAACCCGATAGGTCGTAACGCTCATATAAACATAGAATATTGCTTTTGATCTGTTTGTCTGAAACAAACAATGACAAGCGAATCTACGGTCCTCGGGTCATTGTTTTCGTGCGTGCAACAGTTTTTATCATGTGCTTCGATTAATCCATGCTGAAGTATGTTTAGACCTAATTATTGATTTATCAAAAACGGCAAAAGAGAGAACATGATATTATGGCGACTCTTTTTTATAACGCTCAGCGTATGGTTGCATGCAATACTGCATATTTTGCGACGAATAGATTTAGTCTAGTCATACAGAAGTACAGGTGCATATTGCACATTTAATGTATTGCGACCTCGTCTGGTCCCAGCGAGTAATCCACCTTTCGTCATTACATTTATATGTGTAACATCAGATGGACTCAGTAGCTGGAAATCATAGCAAGACAATGTTTCCTCCAATCTATCATCATCTTGTTATACTATTCGTAGGAATTCTTGCTACTGATATGTATGTCACTGAAGCAAAGGAATTCAAGGCCACTCGTTTAAATGACGGAACTGCTGTCTGTGCTATCGATGAACCAACGGTGGTCATTGGTTTTGACCTGCTGCCTCTTTTAACCGGTGATGGCAACATCTGCATCCCTTCTGCAGCACAGTGTGCTATGCTGTGCACTCGAGATTTCAACTGTACCAACTACAATTTCAGGGACAATCCTGGACAGTGTGAACTGTTCCATTACATACCTATTAACTTTGCTGTCAAGCCGGGTTGCAATCATGTGCAGGTAGGAACATCTTGCCAACCTAAATTTGTCTTTACCCTGGTTCGTAATCAGACGCAATCGTAGAACATGCAATTTGTTTTTCGTCTTTTTTCTATCTGAAAAAATCCCATTTCCGTTCGTATATATTTTTCGTTTCGTTTTCAGTTTTTAAATATTTTTGTACGTGACCATATTTATTTAGTTAAACTACTGTCCGTAATTATTGGTCTTAATTTTATTTTCGTCTGATATTAGGCCTACTTTCAAGCATTCCGTTAATTCAAGTCACTAGGCTATTCGATTGTTTTAGGCTACTTATTGTTTGCTAGTAAAGTTGTGCTATTTTCGTGCTGCTAAAAGTTAAATTGCTCAGGATGATTTTTTATTTTAAAGGTTAGTACAAGATGTAGTTCTGACAAAATCCAATTTGTTGTTGTTTTTCTGGTTTATCATTTCCTTATTTCGTATTTCTTTACACGTAGGCCTATGGACGTAATTAAAATGTTGCTTTTTAAAAGACTTCTTGACTGCGTCGAATGACATGTTTATTTAGCCTACATGTTTTAAATAGCCAATTGAAATAAATAAATTGTAACTATTCTATTCGCAAATTTTATACAAAAACCACTCATGAATGGGCATGTTTGGGTAGTCATTGAATAAAAGCAAAGTTGCAGGCTTGTGTGATGCGTGAGAGTGAATGAATGAACAAATAGCCTAACATGAAATTTAACCAATCCCAGAGTCACAAACATAACGCTGATACATACATGTAGATGGTCGGATATTGTTTCTCGGTTGTTCCTTTAAACACAGGCTACCTATAATTTCTTTTTCATGTGATTGTCGACGGAAATGTATGTAGGCCCTACATTTAAATCTAATGCTCGACGCCGCCTGCTTCTTGACTATGCTAAATGTTGTTGCGTCGAAAGTTTCACGCCGACTATTTGCATCAATTGAGACTTAGCCTACTTTGCATTTTCCATTAGGCTAATTAGGCTTTATGCAATTGTACATGTAGGCCTATCTACTGACAATAATATTAGTTGACAAGCTCAAATACATTTTTCTTATACTTGACAGCTGAAAGATATCGAATCCTGTCTAGAAAAAGGTGATTAATTATTATGTCTATAATTGTTGCAGAGCATAATAGTGTAGAACAAACAGATTCAAAGTTGAAATCGCTCTTCCATAAGAAGTGGGATTTTCTGTGACAAGCAAACGCTCGTGTCAAGAGCCGAATTTACCACGGAGGCCTATAATATAAGCTTATGTGGGATCGATTGCTTCACTCACTTGGATGAGGGCGACGTTACGATCTCTGTCATCATATACAGAGTCGTTAAACTGAAACCACTAATAGACCTACTTGATTTTCTAAGGAACTCAAGTAGCTGATGAAGGTTGTGCGATATTTCGTTACGCTTTATCTCAGGATTCTTTTCAGTTTCGATAATAATATTGGAAATGTTATTTTGATTGAGCGTCTGTGCATAAAGGGGTTCTATGGACTTCACTTCTGTGAGCGCTGTGTTTTTGAGTTTGCTAATAGGATACGTTCACGATTGTCTAAATAAATTACTGGGTTCTACTCTCGACCCTGACCACCTTGGGACTACAGTAACTGTTGTGGAGAACCATTTTGACGCAACGCGGGGTTCGAGAATAAGCTGGTGCCCCGCGCTTGGCTTTCGAGTAGCGCTTTACAAATTTGGATATTACGATTACGATTAAGATAATTATAGGCATGTACAACCAAATGTAGGCTTAGACCCTATATGATTTTTCATCTTCACAATTGAATTATAATCAGGAATGAGTTTTGGAGAAACATTTTGAAACTGCCTTCATTTCTGAATATAGGCCTAATTCTATTGCATGTCGGCCTATAGATAAGACAAGCATCCAGAAGTTTTCGTAGATGATTCACGAATAGAATTACAATACAGTGATAGATAAGGCTGTGATAAAATTAAACTATGCCCTTGTTCTATGTCGCGCAAAAATGAATTTATAATTAATTTTTGTGGTTTACATTTTCTGCTCTCTAGTTTGTCCTACAGATTTTCAGTATATACCTGAAGCTTGTAGCTGCTACCTGCTTATGACTGAAACGATAAATTGGGCTAAAGCAATTCAAAGATGTCAAGAGCTCCATAGTGGCTCGAGACTCATGGCAGTTAGCAGCACGGATGAGCAAATTGCAATGGCTTCTTACCTTTCTTCTCAATTTATAAGTGAGTATCGATATTGGCAGATACATGTATAGCGGAACGAATGTGATCTGCTGCTTATAAAAGCCGTTGCAGTCAGTTTGTCTCTACTCACATCCATAGAAATGTATCACTTCTTGGCTTTAGTTGGACAGTGACAAATGCATAAGAGTAAAATCAATATGGTGATCGATCTATTAGGGCCCTACACGACAATTAGGCCTATGTGTGCAACTAACGCCCTGTATCTGTGCTCATAATATTTTTTAGTAAAGAAGAATTGAACCTTAGCGGGTATGCTGCTGCTGTCTGTTTTGCATTGCATCGCAATGTCATCCGTGTCAGAGGCTATGGTAATTATGGATCACAACTAAACTGTTTTGCTCAAAAAGCTTTATAAGTTTATAGTTGTTTTATGTCCAGTTTTCATGTTGCAGATGATGCAGCCGATGCATGTAGAAGCAGTCAATGGCCAAGCTATGGAAATTCTGTGTGGCTCGGCGCACAACGTCAAAACACAAGCGACTGCGGATCCCTTTTCTTTTGGAATCCAAAGTCAGGAAATGAATTACCTTTAACGTATAGCCATTGGTTACCATATGAACCAAATTGCGACTGGGGCAACGAAATGTGTGTACACACAACGTCAGCGGGTAATTACGAGTGGAATGACGCGGATTGTGGAACAGATTTGTGCTATCTCTGTCAGTGCGATCCGTCATATACATAGATGAAGAATCTGTGGAGGAAAATCTCAAGACCATGATGTCGGTTATGTTGTCGCTATTAGTGTTATAATAATTGTTAGTATTATTGTTAGATTATTGCTTGGACACGTTATATTGAGAGAGACAGAGACAGACAGACATACAGACAGTATGTGCTGACCTTTTTGTAAAGTAGCCTACTTTCGACAAGAGACAGACAATTTTCCATCTACATGCAGCGTTGATCGTGATGACTGAAATATTGGAACGCAGTTCTTGTGGTGCATTACAAAGACTCCGTGACTCGGAATGCAAGCATAAATACTTACATGCATAACAAAATAATACAGGCACCAATACATACTTATTTACACTATTCGGTGCCCTGAAGCCGTAGGGTTCCTGATTCGAATCCACCCAAACCTTGAAGACGAGGCCTGACAATTCCGGACTGGTTTTATAACAGTAATTAAGTGATAAGTCGTTGAGGGATTTTAAATACCTCGGGGCAATAATAATAATAATAATAATAATTATTATTATAATAATAATAATAATAATAATAATAATAATAATAATAATAATAATAGTAGGCTAATAATAATAATTCATTCCTAGGTCAAGGCTCACTCGAGACCGAACGAAAGGGCGCTGCATCTGAATTTGAAAAGAAAATGGCAGCCATTCTAATTATTTTAAAAAGATAGGTCTTGATATAAAAGCCTCCGCTGAAGAAGAGAAGCTACACTCATAAGAAACAGTGGATAAAATAAACAATGCAAGTAACGCTTATGATGAAAGATCGCGGGACAAGTAAAAATAAACCATGTTGTTCTATCCGCCACAAGTTGAACTCGCTTTAAAACATTAATAGGGTCAGGTGCAGTTCTGGTAATTTGTAGCAATGGAAACAGTCTGCCACCTACCGACCATGGCAGGAATATTCCTCAATAACGTACTGGATGAAAGTATGAGTAGGTCATCGAGTTAGATGAGCTATCTTAGTCTTAGTCGTCAGATGATAGCGCAGAGCATTATTGATTCAGATCCGCGTCACACAACGAGCAGCTGTTGCTCAAACGGAGTCTACTGAAGGTCACGCGTAAGTTAATCGGTCGCCCGTCGCCTTCTCTGTCAACTGTTAGCCTATTCCACACTACCAACATTACCAATACCACTACCACTACCACCACCATCACCACCACCACCACCATCACCACTACTGCCACCCCCACTACCACTATCCATACTTCAATCCGTCCATCCAGTATCTGGCGTGTTTGGGGCGGCAGTACCCACCACCCATGAAGTATCGGGTAGATGAAACTATGATGAGGTATCGGTCACGGTCGCATCCCAACTTGATTGAGAGTCTGAAATTGAAGCAGATGTCCTCTGTAGGAACATTTAGCATTGCAGTTCACAGCCTCTGCATGGTAGCCATTCATTTCCGATATTCTTTGTCTTGTCGTTTGTTTGTCTGTCTTTGACACACAAACACACACAGACACACTCACATACACACAGTCTTCCTTTTTCTTTCCCCTAATCCTACACACTTCACTGGTCTAGTATAATAACTGCCTGTCAATATTTTACTGCAAATAGCTCTCCAGTCGCTTAACTATGGGATCAACTGTGAATAAAATTATGGTCAAATCAAGTCTTAATAACGGGTCAGTTTGATTGGGGTCGAGGTTTAAAGCAGCGTCATTGCGTCCATTGAGATCCGGGGACTGGGCGGGCCAGTCCAGCGTTGGTGTTTCGTTATGGTTTGCGGTTGCATGGCTGCCAGTGGCGTCGGGCGTCTTCAGATCGTTGATGGAATGGTCAGCGCAACTAAGTACATGTACATCGGCGTACTGCAGAAGTGCATGGTGCTATCAGCTCAGCAGCCCTTCCCAGGCCAGTTCCTCTTTTAGGAATAACAATGCAGCATGCCATCCTGCCACACTGGTGACCAACTGGAAGAAACAGAACAATGTCAAGACACTGGACTGACCCGCCCAGTCCTCGGATCTCAATCCAATTGAGAATCTGTGGCATAAAGTTGCCTTGGAGATATCTAAGAGATATCTAACTTCAAAGCGCGAGCTCATCGAATTGCTCATCGTCGCCTGGGACCACGTTGTGACCCATGACCACCCCATCAAGCTGGTCCGCTCGATGCCGAAACGTTGCAGACAAGTGTTGAAGAACAATTGAGGGCTGGCATGGGCGGAGTTTATCAGGGACTAGGGGGAAGCTAAGCCCTCAAGAAGGCACAGATTCATTTTTTTACCATGAAATTATGGTCAAATCAACTTGTAACTTTCCCCAGGATTAGCCCACCCAAGAAGGGTCAGAAAAAGGTCAACGTTTTTGGCTGAGAAAATAGTATGGTTTTTACGAGATTTCTACCGATGACTGAAAAAAGTTATCAACTTTTTGGGCCGAGAACAAAAAAATTGTCAGCGCCGCTCGATATGGACTAAGTCTCAGCCCCAACCAAAACCCAAGTTTGTAGGCCCCCAAGAACGGAAACCAAACTCCGCCCATGAGGGCTGAGCAATAAAATATTGATGCATCACTGACACACAGAAACGGCCTAATCATAAAGAGGGCTTACGAGCACGCATGTATGCCGATTATTTCATCCCAGCACATTGCACTATCATGCACAGAACAAGCATTAGCAGGTGGCAAGCCTTTATGGACTTTCTCATACTGGTACTCTGGTAGGCTATAGTCACGGGGTGGTAAACGAACTTTCATTATGTCCATAAGAAAATTAATATGCTTATGAACTCGAACCAAACAATAAGAAAACCTTTAATTAACGCCCACATGCTTACCAGTAGCCTACATTATTAATCTCGATACAGAAGAAATGATACATTGAAACGCAAAATAATAATATTATATGGGTAATGCAAAACTTTTTCACACCACTCTAAGATGATTTTCAACCAATAAAGGAACATGAACAGAGATTTTTAAAAATTATGCACAGAACCATTTCTTTCATTGTATCAAAATGGCTATGAAATTAAACAAAGTAACACGTTTTTTTTGTATAACTCTTTACCCACACTAATATTCTCAGTGAATTCATATGGCGAGGTCATACGCTGGAGCGACGTCTATGGTCCGTGCTAATAGGCGAAAAAAACCTTCGATCGAAATGCAAATTGTAAGGAAAACTCGCTTGGCCACAACGCCCGGATCAATCAATATAACCTGGTTCCTACTGGGTTTGAACTGTCTGTTTGATTGAAATAAACAATGACAAGCGCATCTAATGACCTCGGTGCATTGTTCTCGTGCGTTCAACAGTTTTCTCGTGTTTTGCGATTACTCGATGACTGGATCATGCTGAGTAAGTTTAGACTTAGTTATCGATTAATCGAAACCGGCAAAAGAGAGAACATGATATCATGGCGACTCTTTTTATAACGCTCAATGTGTGGTTGGATGCATATGCGACACGAATAGATTTAGTCTAGTCGTCCTGAAGTGCAATATGTGCATAATTTTATGCAAATTAATTTAATGTATTGCGACATCGTCTGTCGTCATTAAGCGTTTAGCAACCGATGGACTCAGTAGGCCTATAGGCCTATCTATAGCTGGAAATCATAGCAAGGAAATGTTTCCTCCAATCTATCATCATCTTGTCATTTTGTGCTTTGGAATTCTTGCCACGGATAGTTATTTCACTGAAGCAGAGACATTCAAGGCCACTCGTTTATTAAACGGAACTGTTGTCTGTGCTATCGATGAACCAACTGTGGTCATTGGTTTTGACCAGCTGCCTAAATTGTCCCGCGATTCCATTGATTGTGTCCCTTCTGCAGCTCAGTGTGCTTTGCAGTGTATTCGAGATGACAACTGTACCAACTACAACTACAGAGAAGATCTTGGAAGATGTGAACTGTTCCACTACAAACCTACTAACTGTGCTGTCCAGCCGGGATGCAATCATGCACAGGTAGGTGTACGATTATGTTGCAAATAACCAAATTAAATCAATTAAGTGAAAATATTCCATTGGTAGATTTCGTATAAAAAGGCATACAGTAAGTGTTCCTAAAATGTTCTAAATGTTTAATTACTCTAAAACCAAAACAAACAAAGTTAGCTAGTAGGAATAAATGTAACGGCCTGCCCCCTCCTCGAAAGAAAACCACGTGACCGGGGGTCCCACCCCTGGTGTTGCTCTTCAGCTTCCCAAGTGGTAGGAGCCCGCCCTAGGATTTCAAACGAGGCGCCGCACTGTTGAAGGGGTTCTCTGTCGTCAGGTAGCTCTACAGGTCCATCCAAGTAGGTAAGATCCATGGCAGTCAACGCTTTACTTGTGGTAAAGTTGTAGATTAGGGTTGGGTCTTCCACCTCAGGACGGGGATGTCTCTCATTGGTACCAGGAATGGCTTCGGTCGAGTGGCGACATATGTCTGCGGTCCTCGGTCTGAGGACGACGGCTTCCCCTAACGGAAGCCCATCAGGGTTCAACTCCCCTTCAACAGATTGTTTAAATCCCCCATCCTTAAGTGCGATCAACCCTTCCATTCTCTTTTCCTGCATTACCTCACCTTCCTCTGGTCTGTCAGGGGTTCCTCCCTTCTTCTCCTTGGTTAAGTATTCCTCTAAATCCTCATCAGAGTCATCCTCAGACCTTATAGAAGTTTCCATGATTCAATGATTTATTAACGTTTGATTTGATATATTTAATTAAACAATTCAACTGATTATAACTGACAAACAGGGTTAACAATTAACATACGTGACTAGGCCTAAATAATGATCTTTATTAAGTGTTCAGTGTCTTTTAACTCTAGCGGAATTAAAGCAGATAATCAACAGGCGTGCGTAACCTTGTTTCTAGTAACCACGCTCGATTATTAACACTATGACAATCAATTACATTCCGGTTCGATTCGTGTCGACCGTTATTCCACATCAACATAAATTCCAATTCTTATCATCAGTTATCGAATATTATCTTTAGTTTCAATTAATTAACTCTAATTGGTTTCGGATTCTGTTATGGAGCAATTAAACTATTTGATACTTTCCTGCCCTTCCGTGCAATTTTGAGTCAGAGTCGGAATTCGAATATGTAAAGAAGAACAGGTCACTTCTTGCCGAAATTGCATATATGACATCAAAGATTCACAAAGAACCAGTCGCAAACGGTGCCAAAACCCGTTGCTCCGTCATCGATATCTTCTTATTCAAGAAATCAGGCAATCAGCCACACAAACTAGCAATTTCAGGCCCAAAAACTGCACAAATTCTTGTCTTCACGAGCCGACTTCCTACCCTGGTGAAAACCTGGAGACGACTGCGCTTTTCGGCGGTTGCGGCGGTCACGTGGGCCGCGTCGACCAATCAGCGACTTACACGTCGGCAGAATCTAAAAATAGAGTGTCGCAATGCGACACTTTCTGTTGCAGCGAAGTACTGCACCGGAGTCCAGATCCAAAAGCGGCTAAATCCGAAGGCCGGCCGCAAATTTAGCAAGGCCGCAAATTAATAAGTAGGTACGCCGAGCGGCCTAAAAGGACGTTAAATTGTAGCGGCCTTATAGAACGCTACACACCCCCCCACTTAATCCAATTTTCCACCTTAATGGAAAATTTCCAGAATAGGATCCGAAACCAAACAATGTAATTAAGCAACCTTAACTAATTTACTACGGTACTACGTAAGAACAAGATCCTCAATTGATACACATTGTACCGACAACCCCGGTACGCTTAGGTGAAAAAGGGTTCATGCCCAAAATAAGTCAAGTTTAGTACCGACAGCCCCGGTACGCTTAGGTGAAAAAGGGTTCATGCCCCAAAAAGAATTACCAAGTCTAAACTTATAACCATCACGAAACTGACATCAGCAATTTAAGGTTATCACAAAGAATCTCTGTGCTGAAACAACTTTACAGTTAACACAAATTATAATCATCATTCCTAATCCTTCAATTGCTCGGAGCCACTTACTGGGATACTTAAATGTCTTCCAAACACAATATTTCCCGCTCCGGCACCAAATCTTACTAAACGATTATGCTAACAAATCAGCACATTAGATTCCAATTTAACAGGTTACCAATACTATGAATCAAATGCACATTACCAATAAAAGAAGACTGTATTGCTTTTAATTCTATCCTCACCGGTAACCAAAGAGATTTCTGGGAAAACTCTGTTCCTTAGTTCAGCAAACAATCGCTATCAGCGATGGGCAGTCAATACTTCATTACTCACGTTACAGTTACACGTTACTAGGGCTGAACTATTAAGCAAAGGCTTTACTGCTTAGCGAAGCATACCCAAGCCACACTAGGACGGATTTTTCCTTGACCTATGTAATAGTCTGTCGACGTCTACCTTACAAGACGGAGCATAACAGAGCAGACCTTCCGGAACTAGCAAACAAAGGAATTACTATTCAGGGAAACATACCCAAGAAGCTAGTACGGATTTCTCCCTGACTTATGCAAAAGACTTTCTACGTCCACCTTACAGGACGGAATATAATAGAATAGACCCGTAACGCTGTCTGGATAATTACAACCCACTATTCTACATCTGAACCTGCCTTCACTAACCATATAGAATTCAAAATAGCCAATAATCTCATCATAGATTATACAATTAATCATGATTATGCAATCACATCTTCTATACTACAAACAAGCACAGCATCCTTGCCCTTCTTCGTGGCAACAAAGAAAACAATGCAAGTAAAACTACAAGTAAACAATTCTTACCTACCCCCATGATCTAACCTAGATCAAGTCTAGAAACAAAAATTCATATGCATTTTCATCCAAAGGAACAAAAACCAGGCTTCTCGCCAAAGCCTAAACCGATCGCCATTACGCGATATTATCTTACTATATTATCATCATTCATTCCAGCAGATCAAAGCATATCAAGAACTACAGCACGAGACACCTTAAATGTCAAAGCAAACGTTTATCTCATCACTCTAACAATTCGCTTACACACAGCATCACCAAATCTTGCTCCTAACCAGTCAAACTAATCTACTGCTCGAGTATTACTCAGGGCTAGAAATCGACAACACTTTTAACTAATGCTGTATTTCATTTACACAACCCTTTCAGATACCACATACAACCACCAACGATTGCAACAAACTCCTTCAGAGCATTCATAAACATGGGCAGTTAACACATCATCACAGACAGAACACATTACTCTTAGGCTGAGACTACTAAGCAAAGGCTTTAATGCTTATCTCCACGTCCACCTTACAGGACGGAGTACAACAGAGCAGACCACCCGAGATAAGTTAAACAAAGGGATTTACTGTTTAGTAAAACATACCCAAGAAACTAACGGGTTTCTCTCTGACCTATGAAATGACCTCTCCACGTCTACCTTACAAGACGGAGCACAACAGAGCAGACCTCACTACTCTACACAACAGGTCTCCTGTCTCACCTCTCATATAATCTAAACTGACTGCGGAGACATTAGACTACGCCCAAGTCTACAATCTATCTTACTCACAGACTACTCAGAGCTTACACATCACACAGACATACTAATTCCTTTCACACATCCAACCAATACAACTCACTAGTCAACATCCAGAGACTGCTTTCACCAACTGCTACGGAACTCAAGCTACTCATGTTTCAACATGCTGCATTATACTCTACTTGCTGTTATGATTATGCACATTCAACTTTAAAGTACATAGAAAACAGTTGCCTTTCTTTCTGTGGCAACAACAACAAAACACTATGCCCTAAAACTACGAGTGTCAATAACAATAAACATAACCATACTGAACCACAGTGTATCATCCATAACCACTAATGTGAGCGCTACATAAAAATTCAGACACATAAAAGAAAATAAATAAAAACACAAACACTTAACCTAATCTACAACCCATCACATTACTTCACATCACTGCCTATACCCGGGCCCATTCCCGTGGTTCCTAGTGAGACTCGAGCGCTGTATAAACCTTCTTGCAAATTCACAATTAGTTTGCACATGTTTAATCGGTACAGCCACAAAATCATCTTCATTCAACAAAACATCAGCAATCTGCATATCTTCTAAATCTAGACTAATTGACTGATGATTCTGTGTGACTCCGGTGCTTTCGCTCTCGCCGGCTCGATGAGCGGAGAGGACGAATGGAGGATGCACATCCCAATCCTGTTGATGCTGGGCTACCACCTTGGCAGCAGAGACTTGGAGCGAAGATTCCGTCGGAGGAGAAGTTTCTGGCGTCGCAGGCTTCGGTTGTTTCTCCACCTCTTCCTGAAGATGAATTCCTTCCAGGTTCCTTTTCTCCTTTCCGCCACCCGATGCAGCCAGAGTGTCACAAGGTACCACGATTCTTCTGCACAGTCCAGAGCGAGGTTCACGATAGGCTAAGAACCCGCTCGGTTTTTGTCCTTGTTCTTCTTCTTGTTCACCCCGCGATGCGTTGGCTGAACGACCAGAGCCAACCCGAGAAATGTACCCGAGCTGATCGCACCCATAGCAACGGCGATCATTTCGGATGACCCTCTGGAAGCGGTTGTTCGAACGACGATTCCACTGTTGATTACTGGAACCATTGTCTCCCATTTTCTGAAATGTTCGTGGCGGTTGCCACTGTCGAGATTGTTCATGAAGTAGGTCCAATTTCACTTGCGATGTCATCCTTCTATCTGGAAAATCTGAAGAGTCAGGTTGTAGTTTCCCAGCAGGTTCTTTCTTTTCACTAGCAATTTCTTGGACTGTGTTGTCGGTAGTTGTAGATGGATTCTCTGGAGTTTCTCTGAGTGTCTGCAGCAGGAGCTGGAGCAATTCTTCTTGATTGAAATTCTTCTGATGCTCATCGGATCTGATTTCGCTTCCGACAGCAGTTGCACTGTTCGATTTCACCACAGAGTTTATCAGCACTGTTTGTGTCGCTGACAATTGCACAGATTTATTCAGCGTTGAGATCTGTTCACCATGAGCGGCTGGATCAGCGACCAGATGCTGATATGGCGTGTAAGGCATGTACGAAGATTGACTTGCCTTCCACCGTAGATATTCGCAGCTTTGTGTTACGTGGGTTTCCGACGACAGGTTTGGTGTCGACATGAGCGGCTGACCGGAAGAAAGGGTGAGCGTAGACATTCGTGGGGCGACGCCAGAGGGCAGGAAAGGTTTTTCGGAAGCCATGACGTTGAGCGACGACGGGGAAAGGTGGCAGCCCACAAGATGGTTGTCGTTGTCTGACTGGGATGTGCACCTCGAAGCACCAGATGATTTGCCCTCAGCGATGATGGGTCCCCATTATCTGAAACTAACAGTCGTGAGTTAGTACATGCTTTCAAACAGTCTTGCCCTATAGCTATCGCATTTGAATCGAGCACAAATCGATGTGGAGGCCGCATATCAGTTACTTCGGAGTCTTCACAATTATATTTCAATCGTTCGGTTATATCTCTATTTAACCTGTTTTGTTTCATGCGCAAATACGACTCATAGTCAAAACTTTCATAAAACGTATTTAAATCTCTATGATAGACAGTTTCATTCCTAACCATTTCGGGTTCTTTTCTGGCCCTTGTATCTCGACTAAGTTGGACCCGAGCGTTAGCTGTATTTGAACCTAGTTCCAAAACCTCACTTAGTCTAGGACCAAATGTACCTGAGCTTACTTTTACCCCACTTAGTCTGGTATCAAGTGTAACGGCCTGCCCCCTCCTCGAAAGAAAACCACGTGACCGGGGGTCCCACCCCTGGTGTTGCTCTTCAGCTTCCCAAGTGGTAGGAGCCCGCCCTAGGATTTCAAACGAGGCGCCGCACTGTTGAAGGGGTTCTCTGTCGTCAGGTAGCTCTACAGGTCCATCCAAGTAGGTAAGATCCATGGCAGTCAACGCTTTACTTGTGGTAAAGTTATAGATTAGGGTTGGGTCTTTCACCTCAGGACGGGGATGTCTCTCATTGGTACCAGGAATGGCTTCGGTCGAGTGGCGACATATGTCTGCGGTCCTCGGTCTGAGGACGACGGCTTCCCCTAACGGAAGCCCATCAGGGTTCAACTCCCCTTCAACAGATTGTTTAAATCCCCCATCCTTAAGTGCGATCAACCCTTCCATTCTCTTTTCCTGCATTACCTCACCTTCCTCTGGTCTGTCAGGGGTTCCTCCCTTCTTCTCCTTGGTTAAGTATTCCTCTAAATCCTCATCAGAGTCATCCTCAGACCTTATAGAAGTTTTCATGATTCAATGATTTATTAACGTTTGATTTGATATATTTAATTAAACAATTCAACTGATTATAACTGACAAACAGGGTTAACAATTAACATACGTGACTAGGCCTAAATAATGATCTTTATTAAGTGTTCAGTGTCTTTTAACTCTAGCGGAATTAAAGCAGATAATCAACAGGCGTGCGTAACCTTGTTTCTAGTAACCACGCTCGATTATTAACACTATGACAATCAATTACATTCCGGTTCGATTCGTGTCGACCGTTATTCCACATCAACATAAATTCCAATTCTTATCATCAGTTATCGAATATTATCTTTAGTTTCAATTAATTAACTCTAATTGGTTTCGGATTCTGTTATGGAGCAATTAAACTATTTGATACTTTCCTGCCCTTCCGTGCAATTTTGAGTCAGAGTCGGAATTCGAATATGTAAAGAAGAACAGGTCACTTCTTGCCGAAATTGCATATATGACATCAAAGATTCACAAAGAACCAGTCGCAAACGGTGCCAAAACCCGTTGCTCCGTCATCGATATCTTCTTATTCAAGAAATCAGGCAATCAGCCACACAAACTAGCAATTTCAGGCCCAAAAACTGCACAAATTCTTGTCTTCACGAGCCGACTTCCTACCCTGGTGAAAACCTGGAGACGACTGCGCTTTTCGGCGGTTGCGGCGGTCACGTGGGCCGCGTCGACCAATCAGCGACTTACACGTCGGCAGAATCTAAAAATAGAGTGTCGCAATGCGACACTTTCTGTTGCAGCGAAGTACTGCACCGGAGTCCAGATCCAAAAGCGGCTAAATCCGAAGGCCGGCCGCAAATTTAGCAAGGCCGCAAATTAATAAGTAGGTACGCCGAGCGGCCTAAAAGGACGTTAAATTGTAGCGGCCTTATAGAACGCTACACAAACACACCTGCTTGTGGCAATGCTCAAAGCAAAACAGATTGAAATTAATTTTCAAAAATAAACACACGCGATATTCTTTTTATCAACTTCTCTTCATCTGGAGAAATACGATCATTGGGGAAATCGGGGATAGGCCCTACTCTATTGCGTGTCACCAGTTACTTGACTAAGCCTATGCTAAATGTTGTTGCGTTAAAACGTTGAATTTTGGCACTAATTGAGACTTAGGCCTATAGGTCTGCAGGGCATGTCCCAGTAACCATTTGCATATTTACTGCTCTGTTCTTCAACTGACAGTATTTGTTAAGCTCAGATACTCTGTCTTGTACTTGGCAGATCAAAGGTTTCGAATCCTGTCTCGAAAAAGGTGATTTCATGTTAACATTGTTAATAAATAGTATGTAAGAATATAATGTAGAACACACAGATTCTCTATTCCTAAAGTTGATTTCGCTCTGCAATAAGAAATGGAATTCTCTGTGACATGAAAGCGCCTGTGTGATGACCAGCGGTTCTCAACCTTTTTAGTCCGGCGACCCCTTTTTAACATTTCGAAAGTTGTGACGACCCCCAACGACAAAATTGATTGTGTAACAGCCCCCCGTTTCACTGCATTTTTTTACCATTGCCCACCCTCATCATTCGAAAACTGTTTTTGGCAGTTGTACGAGTTTCCCTTAGTTTGAAGTAGTCGAAGTTATATAAGCCTATTCGGCTTGTGATGCAGCTTTAACAGCTGCCACGTCTTAGTTCTAGAGTTCTTCAAACCTGCTGTCTCAAGTCAAGTGTGCTTTCTTGGCATCATCAGCTTTGTTCTTAAAAATACTGGTTATGCTTTCATGCATGTCTAGGATGTTTAGTAGCCTATCTCTTCGGTTTATTTGTTTGGTTTCATTTATTCTACCGGTAAAATGTCATGACAAAAACCTAATTCTAATTTCTGTATTCATGCTGCAACTATTATAAGCAATAGACTACTCTGAGAATTGGTCAATAGTTCTTCTTTTCTTAACACTCATTTCACCTTACTGATTCGTTTTGCGATGCTAGCAATTTCAAAACTTCATTTGTGTTCTTATGAATGCGCCGAGCAGAGGAAGTTTGGGAATGGACGTACGTGACATTCCCCATTGTCGACAATTTTCCACCCCGCAATGGTACCATTTTAGGGTGTCGTTTTAACGAAGCTCTTCATCATTTCAGTGCTGATAGTCGTGGTTTACGACTTCAAAGTGTCTTCTCCCATTGTTTAGAACTTTTTATCACAAATTTGATTTGATCACAATTTTTTTCGTGATTGCAGTGCTCAAGACATGGTTTATGACTTCAATAAATGTCCTCTTTCCATTCTTAAATATTTCTAAATTTCCATTCAATAGCCTATTTTAATCTGTCATCTGAATTTTGTCAATGTTGATAGTCATGGTTTAAGACTTCAGAATATTGACCCCAATTGTTAACAATATTTTGGATTTGTGCATCGTAACATTCTAAGCCATCATCTAAAAAAATTACTCATGATTTCAGTGCTCAGGGAGGTGGTCTAGACTTCAATAAATATTCCTCCCTGTGTTTCTTTATAAGAATGGCAAAAGCGGAATTTACATTTGAAAACTAATATGGAAAATAATAAATTAGCTGCCGCAATCTAACTTTTGAGTAGAAATTTATTTTAATTTGTTATAGTGCAGTGGACAGCGTTGAAATTGCTATTGGGCCAATATTTTTTGGAAATATCTGAAGGGGTAAGGCGATCCCTGGCAAATCGGCAGGCGACCCCCGTGGGGGTCGCGACCCACAGGTTGAGAACCGCTGCTGTAAACTGATAGCCAAAGTCTATAATAATTATGAATGTGAGAAGTTCGATTACTTGACCTACTAAAACCTCCAACGGCTTAAGAAGGTTGTGCGTTATTTTGCTGGTCTTTATCTCAGATGCTTTGCTCCAATATTACAGTTTTGATGTAGGCCATTGAAATGCTATTTTTAGGCTAATAAGCTCGCATGTTAGGCCTATTCCGTTCCAACGACTTCACCTCTAAAGACGCTGTTGAATTTTCTAGTTTGCCATTTTGATTAGACCTACATATTAATTATGTATACCATAATTGCTTACATGTACACATTATGCTTCTACTCTGAGAAAGATACTTAACCGAATGTGGGCATTTATGATATTTTCATTTTCACATTGAATTTTAGTCAGGAATGAGTTTTAAAGAAAGTTGTTGAAACTGCCTTCATCTCTGAATAAAATTATTTTTCATACATAGATAAGAAGAGCACATGTAAGGCTATAAGATAAAGTTTTCATGGTTAATTAACGAACAGAGTTACAATTATTCTGTGATTGATAAGGCTGTGATAATAACTTAAATTATGCTAATGATATGTGTCATGCAATGATGAATTATTTAAAAATTATTGTGCGCATTAATTACATTTTTGTGCTCTCTAGTTTGTCCTGCAGGTTTTCAGTATATACCTGCAGTTGATCACTGCTACCTGCTCTTACTTGAAGCAGTCAACTGGGCTAAAGCAATTCAAAGATGTCAAGAGTTTCATAGTGGCTCGAAACTTGTGGTAGCTAGCAGTATGGATGAACAAAACGCAATGGCTTCTTACCTTTCTTCCCAATTTATAAGTGAGTACCGATATTGACAGATATTATAACGAGATGAATGCATACAATTATGCTGCCTATAGGCCTATATCCCCGCAAGTCAGTTGTGCCCGTCAATAGGGCACATCGGATTGACGGGCACTTCGAGTGTATTCACATCGCTATTAAAAAATTACGTCTTGTGTTTAGCTAGACACTGACATAAGAGGAAAATCAATAATGGTGGCCAAGTTATTAGCCTACATGACAATTATTGTGCTCACAGTAGTACCGTAACGGAGAATTGAACCGTAGCGGGTATGCTGCTGTCCGTCTGTTTTGCATTGCACTGCAAAGTCATCCGTGTGGCAGGTTATGATATGACTCAGTTTAAGAGGACCTCCTTCCACCACGGTCAGAATGGAGATGTAAGACTCAGCTACCATCGTTCTCAAAGCGGAAGGTTTTGTTTAGCTTACGGTAGAAAATAATTCTCAGAAAGACCCTCGTTATTAACAAAACGATGTTGGTAAATTAAATCAACTCTACTCTTGACTTTAAAGCTCACAATCTCTTCCAAATAGTCTGATTTAATTACCTTGATTAATTATCATTCTGTGCCTGTCCTCTAAGTTCCCATATGAAATTTTCTGCGCGGCGTCATATTTTAACACAATGTTGAAAATTGTTTTGCTCTCAAAACTTTTTAAGTTTAGATAGGCTACCTGCGTCGTCACTGAAACCGTCACTACAGCTTGTTTTGATGCTGAGATGTAAAAGATTCATATGGGCTAAACAGTTTGCAGATAGCTCAAAAGATAAAAAATGTCACACACAAAAATGTGAAAAATGTTGCAACCAGCCCCGGTCTTCCCTATTTATGTCCAATTTTTAATTTTCATGTTGCAGATGATACATCGGGTGTATGTATAGACAGTGGTTGGCCTCCCTATGGAAATTCTGTGTGGCTCAACGCACGACGTCAAAACACAAGCGACTGCGGATCCCCTTTCGTTTGGAATCCAGTGTCAGGAAATGAATTTCCTGTAACGTATAGTAATTGGTTGAGCGGTGAACCAAATTGTGCCGTAGTCCATGAGGTTTGTGTACAGACATTGTCAGCGATAGATTACGAGTGGAATGACGTGGAATGTGAAATAGCAATGTGCTATGTCTGTCAGTGCGATCCTTCGTAGATAATGAATTTGTGGAGGAAAATATCAAGACGATTATGTCGGTTATGTTGTCGTTATTGGTGTTATAATTAGCCTATTATTAGTTGTTTAATGTTTATGCATGGACACTTTATTTTGAGATAGAGAGAGGGTGACAGACAGACAGACAGACAGCGACAGCAACATAGACAAAGACAGAGACAAGTAGACAGCGACAGAAAAATACAGAAAGAGAGAGTGAGAGGGGAGAAGAGGGAAGTCAAGGGCGTTTCTTTTGCTGAAAATTTCCTAGTAGGCTACGACTTTTCTATGTCACGTGTCTGGGTTTTTAAAATTTTCCTCTCGGTTTTTGATCTTGCCAACCCGTGAATTTCAGATAGCCTACAAAGCGACTTTGCTTAGGCCTAAGTAGCTAAACCGATTGGTGACAGCAAGACTTAGTGCAGAAAACGCGATAGAAAATTACTCTTGTTGTTACAAATCTCACTAATCTTCTTCTTTTTTAGGGCTGCTATTCGATTAAAAATGTTAATCGAAATTAATCGCACGATTAATTTTTTTAATCGCGATTAACTGTAAATTAATCGCAATACATTTCCTTCAAATATATTAATCTTATTATGTTCAAGGACCCCTGAAGCATAAAATTTTAATGACTGAATGCATTCTTTCTATTGCAAACATATTCAATAACCTTTGGCTTGGGGCTGTTGAATTTTTGGATTTACTTTATTGAACAGTTTTGTATGACTGACAGAATTGAAACACTGTTCAAATCAGTCAACTGCTCAAAATCCGTTATTTTTTCATTTGAGCCACCTTTAATAAAAATAATATAGGCTTAAATGTGAAAATAGGCAACCGTTTAATTAGTTCGATATAATCAGACGAGACGAGAGCAGACAAGAGACTTGACCTGTGTGACAATCCTTGGTAAGAACCCCTCTGTCACTATTCACCTTACACCTTTTTTATTTTGATTGCATGGAATTTGCGGTTCCACGACAACTGGTCCAACGACAAACTCGTCCAACGACAACTCGTCCACGGACAACTGGTCCACCGACAACTCGTCCACCGAAATAGAAGCCGGATTAATGAGAAAACGCTTGAGAAATGGAAGCTGGATGAAGGTTTTTACGGGTCAAATAGAAGCTGGATTGATGACAAACCGCTTAAGAAATGGAAGATGGATCAAGTTTTTTTACTATCCGAAATAGAAGCTGGATGCATGTTGAGACACATGATGGAAATCGTCAATTCAGCTTCTATTTAAGCAAGAAAACCATTAGACTTTTTTCATAAACCCAGCTCCTATTTCGTAAATAAAGAACTTTCATCCAGCTTCCATTTCTCAAGCGCTTTCTCGTTAATCTGACTTCTATTTCGGTGGACCAGTTGTCGGTGGACCAGTTGTCCGTGGACGAGTTGTCGTTGGACGAGTTGTCGTTGGACGAGTTGTCGTTGGACGAGTTGTCGTGACACCGGAATTTGCTGCTGACGATTGTCGTCATCAAAATAATAATAGATCTAGGACGAAAAATTTAAGCGGCCAAAGGAGACAAGCGTGAGACGAGCCATCTGCTCCAGCGTCTATCAGTCGCCCTACAAATGGGAAACTCTTTGTCCGTCTTGGGTACGACAGACTCAAACAGTCAAGACACAAGGAGGTCTTGCACTGAAGAATTATGTTAGCTCTTATTGTGAACAGGAGCATTTCTGGACATTAAACTTTAAATGACTTTCTCAGTTTCTTTTGAAAAAATAAATATGTGTTAATAATAATAATAAAAATAATAATAATAATAATAAGAATAATAATAATAATAATAATAATAATAATAATAATAATAATAATAATAATAATAATATCGAAGAGTAGGGTCACTCTGGACTGGTTTTTATACTGTAGGCCTAGTTAGCAATAAGTCCCTGAAGGATCCTAAATACCTCGGGGCAAAAAAAAATAATATCTTGATATTAAAGAAAATAATTATAGTAATAATAATGATAATAATAATAATAATAATAATAATAATATCAATTAAAGAAAATAATAATATTAATAATAGCAATAACAACAACATAATATTAGGCCTAATAATAGTCAGATATTTTATAGCGCCATAATTCAGTCGAGACTCGAGACCAAAGAAAAAGGCGCCGTACATGAGTCAAAAAGTTAATGGCAGTCGTAGGCTAGGCCTATTATACGGAATGGTAATTATTTAGAAAGATAAATATTGTGCTGCGATTTAAATGCTTCCAAAGATGGTGCATTTGACAAACTTTAGAGCAATGCAGAAGAGAGGATTCACTCATAAGAGACAGAAGATAAGCTAACAATGCAAGCAACCAGTGTTTAATCTAGACGTCTCTGGGGGGGGGGAAGTTCCCCCCCAGGATTGACATTCCTCCCCCAGAAAAATTTGACAAATGATAATGGTTTTTTTTACTGTTTTCATCATTGTTCTACATGAAGTGTTATAATATACGGTGATATTATTTACTATTACAATTATGATTAAAAATAATGACATTATTAATTTTACTAACATAATATATGATACTATCATGTTGCAATGAGTATAACTTACTGTATATGTTTGTATAAACACTATTTTTGTCTAACTAAAAACAGAGACGACATACCTCCAGAAAAATTTGGCAAAATGATAATAGTTTTAGCTGCTGCTTACATCATCGCATTACATTAACTGTTATAATATAATATACCGTAATATTATAAATTATATGGCTATAGTAAATATTTACTATTATAATATCTGACACAATCCTGCTAAAATGAGTGTTAAGATGACACCATAAAATGCTGCCATTGCAATGTGGAAATTCAAAATGTTTCTGATGAGGCTCTGAACAAGTACAGGTTTTTGTTAAGATGACACCTTAAAATGCTGCCATTGCAATGTGGAAATTCCAAAAGTTTCTGGTGAAGCTCTCAAAAAGTACAGGTTTTTGTTAAGAAGACACCATAAAATGCTGCCGTTGCAATGTGGAAATTCCAAAAATTTCTCATGAGACTCTGAACAAGTACAGGTTTTTGTTAAGATGACACCATAAAATGCTTCCATTGCAATGTGGAAATTCCAAAAATATCTGGTGAGGCTCTCAAAAAGTACAGGTTTTTGTTAAGATGACACCATAAAATGCTGCCATTGCAATGTGGAAATTCAAAACATTTCTGGTGAGGCTCTCAAAAAGTACAGGTTTTTGTTAAGAAGACACCATAAAATGCTGCCATTGCAATGTGGAAATTCAAAAAATTTCTGATGGGGAGGGGAAATCCCCCTCCACATACCCCTCCCCCTCCCGGTCTCGGCGCTACGCGCCTCACAAGCGTCCTTCGGACGCTCAATTGTCTCCCCCCCCCCAGAAACCTGAATTCCCCTCCCAGAGGACGGGGACTAGATTAAACACTGGCAAGCAACGCTGTTGAAACTTCGATGTGGAACTTTGGAAGTAAACTCTGTTATTCTAACCGACGCCAGTTGAACGCATTCTTTAAATACATGTAATATTATGTTCACGTAAGTTCTGTCAATCTCTAACAAAATGAAAATAGTCTGCCACCTACCGACAATAACATAGGATATACTCGATGAAACTGAGAGTAATTTATTGAGTTAAATGCGCTATATTAGTCGTTAGATGGCAGCACGGTCGCATCCCAAAATTAATGCGGCAGGGACCAGCACATGACGGAATGAGAATGAGGTCCTCGGACTCTTATCGTTGGTCCTTAACAAGTCAACGGGCTAATTGGGACCTGGTCACATGTCGTTCAGAGTCGCATGTCGTTCAGAGTCGCATGTCGCATTATTATTATGGTTATTGTAATCGTAATTGAACATTTATATAGCGCCACTTAAAGAGAACTCCTCAGAGGTTATTATTATGGTTATTATTATTATGATTATTGTGACTATCATCTTAATTTCTTAAAATTATTCATGCCTTTAAAGTGACGCGTATTATTAGGCTTGGCCTAGTATGCTTTTTGTAATGTAAGTATGGCTCGGGTTTCTTTAGAAAGTTTAAATTGGCGTCGATGTAGGATTACGCAGAGGACATGCAGCTGTGATAAACAGGTTAGAGTGGAGTCAGGTTAGGCTACAGACAGTGGTACCTCCGTACCTGATTATTATTGATTGAGAGTCTGAGAATGAAGCAGATGTCCTTTCTATAGAACACTTAACATTGCAGTTCGCAGCCTCTGAATGATAACCATTTATTCCCGCTACGCTTTGTCTTGGCGCTGGTTTGTTAATCTGTCTCTGAAACACTCAGGCATAGGTCTGCCTCTCTTTGTCTCACCCCAATTTTACTCACTCCACTGGTCTCTCGCAGGTACACACACTCCGTGCATCTATAGGTCCCCCTTTGGAGTGGACTTCCCGCCAGTTTGCTACATGTATGTCATTCGCTCCGGTAGTCTTTCCTAATCCTTCTCTCGTCTCAAAAAATCTGCCTTTTCTCTCGGGATCGCAAGCACTGGGAGCGCTTCTGAAAAGTTCTTGTTGCGAGAAGTGCTTTATAATTTGTCGCACAATACAACGAAATCTCTTTTCTGATTATGTTATTGGTATAATTATAAACATTTCCTTTATATCTCGACCTATTACAACATGGCGCCTTGATCGTGCTGCGAATATTACTGAAAAATCTTGCCCCACCAACGCTCGATCTAATGTTGTGCAAAGGTGACCTTTCGTCTGAACGAAATTATGACCACGGGTGACAACACATGCAAATAGAATCGAATCGTAACGATTGCTTGTCACTAGGGGCCTATAATTCTTCTTCTTACTCTGTTCACTACTGCTAGTCGAGCAGGCACGCGTGCATTATTAGGCCCTATGAATACAAATAGGGCCTACAATAAATAATTTCGGTTCTAAATTCTGTTGAAGCCATCTAAATGTCACAACAAAGCGTTGCTGCATTTTGAATCCATAATTTTGCCCGCGCGTTTCGCATGTATGAAAGCCAGCGCTTGCGAACTGTTGTAAGCTGCTTGGACAATAATGTTGGTTTGAATACAACGAGCATAGTTAATGTATCCAAGCATTGAAATGACACCGTTTCACAACCCTACGCCGTCTAAAAGAACATTGCACATATTGCACAGTCGGTGACTAACAATAATAAAAATTATGATTTACGGCAGGGGTGTCAAACCTTTTTTAGTGGCGGGCCAGTGTGAACATCTTCCAGCAAGTGGCGGGCCAGTGTGAACATCTTCCGGCAAGTGGCGGGCCAGAGTGTCGAAGCTCCTGAGCAAAATTGGGTAGTGATCTGAGAGGGAGCTCCGGGCTTGGTCAACCAATTCCCAGAACATTTTAAATAATATAAGTGTTTCGTAACTTTCATAATTTTTTAACAGACAACCAGCCGGAAACCATAGATACACGTAGTCTACACAAAGCTGTGCGTCTGAGCAAAAATGACGCCAGTAAGAAAAAACCTCCATGTATTTTGGCGCTGACTGTAAAATATAAAAATGTGAACTTTTATCCTCCAATTTTTTAATCTTTAGGGAAGGCTCCGCGGGCCAGAAAAAAATTGTCGGCGGGCCAGAAATGGCCCGCGGGCCAGCTCTTTGACACCCCTGATTTACGGATTCCATTTCCATTGTGTCGATAATAACAATCAGCTGAATAGCATCGGAGATTCTCCATGAATTACGTTTTAGACAAAAGATCGACCAATCATTTGTCGCACCATAAATACAATAGCCTAGGCCTATTTGAAAGTAAAAACAGGGCCAACGTTTGCTTCATACTGCGAGGGGCTATTGAGTAATGAGTAAGCGTGTTGGACTGTGTGTAAATCGAGTGGTGATGAGGGTTCAAATTCCGTCCGGGGTTGAAATTTGGCTTGAGGTGTCTGCAGCGCATGTACTCTCTATATTAAATCAGCTATAATACATGTAAATACATTGACCGAACTCTGTCTGTGTGAAGATGAGACGGTGAGGGAGACGACTGGCTGGCGACACGTCCACTTATATGCTAAGACTAAGAAAGCAAAATCGCTAACACTTTATTAATTGCCACTAACTAAAGGGACTGCTTCTTAATTCAGATCGGTCACAGTTTGACAATTTATTTGTTGAAGAATTCATGTTTGCCAGAAGCATGGGTAGACTATAATTATGATAGGCCTAATTAATATTTATATTATTAGATGTTTGCTGCAAGACAGAAACTGTTTTCGAGCTTTGAGTTTTGAGACTTAGGCCTAGTGAGGCAACTTTATTATCAATATTTGAGTTTTACGAAATTGTTACGAAGCACTAGACTATAATAATTCTCTCTTTATGATTCGTCTTTTAAATCATCAGTTTCATTTGATGGAAGTCATGGAACTATTTACAAAACGGTAATAAAACAATTACAACCAGGTGCAAATTAAATCAGAATTTGAATTAAATCACTTAAATGGATAGCGTCAAACATTAAATTCAATGATGTAAATCCAACTGCATTTTGAGTAGGCTATAACCCCACCCAACCCCCACCCCCAAAACCCCGCACTTATCACTTGAAATCCAATCCATGCAAATTGAAATTAAAAAGTCATGTACCAGAAAATAATAAAATTATATTTCATACCAAGTTAGGTTAAAAAAGGAAATATCATAATAGCAAATTCATGTGCCAGATATTTATTTAGTTCATGCCAATTGAGGTCTAAAAACTGGAAAATTTAGCAAATTCATGTGCTAGAAAATGATATAGTTAGAAGCTATGAGCTTGCACGGCATGCTTGCTATTGATGCTAGAAATTACGAAGTTATAGCAATGAAAAGGTTCATTCACAAATGTAGATGCATGCTACCCCATTTAAATAAATATTGCTTATCAACTGAATTTGAAAGTTATTCTAGGCCTACTGGGAAAAGAGCTTTGTTCAAGCTTTTGTGCAGACAACTCTGACGAACGTATCCAGTAGGCCTAGATAGGCGCATGCTTCGCCAGCGACAGAATTCCCATTGCGACAATTGCAATACCTACTAATGGGTCTCCTTTCTATGCAATTCAATGGTCTGGAAATAACTGTATAGGTCTATTTTGATCGGAAACTAGGATTCATCTAGCAGCATTCAATTGCATTCTTCTATTGGCCGAAGATAAAAGATTACGACAAGCTTTGGCATTTGAACAAAGGTTACTCCTGATCAAGCGACGTCCAACTGCCATTCATAGGCCATAGATTCCAGGCCCTAGAATATATCAATATAAGCTTACATGTAGGATAGTAGCGCCTACGATGACGAAAGGTTTTGAAAGCGATTTGGACTGCAGCTTGTTGCTGCAGTATGAGAAAACCATTGCTGTTGAGATAATTATTGACATAGCCCTATTATTATTGCCATGACACACTTCCGATTCCTCCGACAGTCTGTTGCTAGTTGTGCGTATAATTATAGCCTACGCTTAGCAATAGCCTTCATAGAACATAATACACATGCACTAAGGTTGGGTAACTCTGACTAGATTTGTTCTTTATTGCAATGGTATAGAGTGAATAGTCCAAGTTGGACCGCGTAAGTCAATGGGTGCCCGCACTATGGGCAAGAAAGTCTCCTCTTGCGAACATTTCTGCGGGCGCCAATGCCTAAGAAGAAATTGATGCTCTACGACTCTTGAAATTTCAAATCTCAAAGAATTCACTGCTATCTGTCCATCCGAGCATATGGTCCGTCCATCTATCCATCCATCTATTTGTCTAACTATCTAATCCACCATCTATCTATGCTAAGGGAGAACCATAGGTTATACTAAATCCGCTTTATAATTCATTCGCCTATTTACGCCATGATTGTGAGTGTCGCCTTTTAAAGCAATTCAATTATGGTCCGGGGTAATTTATCTTCATTGCATTTCTTGACGACAAAATTTTGGACTAAACAGCATACGGATTTAAATGCGACGATTAGATCTGCTGTTAGTGTAGAACAATGATGGACTCTGTAGGCCTGCACATGCTTCCCCAATCAATACTTCGCTTTGGTCGTGCTTGGGGCTAGAGCGCTTCTGAATAGCGGCGATAGGTAGATTGGTAGTCTGAGATAGATTGATAAATAGATGGGTTGGTAGGTAAGTAGGCAGGTAGGTAAGTGGTAGTTATTACTACTATCATTGTTATTAGGCCCTACTATTATTTTACTATTACTATTAATTTTTATGTCAATGATTCTTTGATATCGAGCATAATATTATGGTGAACAAAAGAACGCGCGAAGGCCACAGCTTGAAAGCGTTGTATTGTCATCGAAAGTCTTTGGTAGATGAAGTTCGTCTCTCTCATTTCGTCCGTCGACTTCGTCAAGTGACGACCGAAATCTGCGATGAAAGCAACGCCACTTGAGCTAATAATATGGCCTTGAGTTTCAATGGACAGTATACGATGAAGTAATGTGTTACTATTTAAAGGAGTGCATCGAATTCATTGCATGGGTGCTGCAGAGGCATGTAGCCTAATGCACGCGAGTCAATAACTGTTCTGCATCCGGCTCAGCTGGAAGGTTAGAGCGACGAGTAGACTCTAAATGAATTGAAACAACAACAAGCGCATCAATACTCACTTCCATTGTTAGAATCGTGTAATTCGTTGGCTTTGTCATTGCCAGACATCGACCAACTGATGCTGCATGGGAAACAGTAGGCGTTCAATTACCGATGACCTTCAGTAACACTCGATGCTTCAGCGCATGCGCATACGAGACAAATAGGTGTATACTAGAGGTCTATGTAATAGGCCTATAGGTTATTCCAAAGCTGACATTAGTCAATTTCAGTATTTCGACTTCCTATTGAACATAATTGTCTAAACGAAGTAGCCATGGTATCACTAACGAGACAACAATCAGCAGAACACCGTATCTAAATATAATAGACCTAAGGACAACACAGCTATGCTTTCTCCGGACTATCTGCAGCCTCTGACTATTTTGTGCTTAGGAATTCTTTCGACAGGAAGATTCGTAACTGAAGCAAAGGCATTCAAGGCCACTCGTTTAATTAACGGAACGGCTGTCTGTGCTATCGATGAACCATCGAGGGTAATTGGTTTTGACCAGCTGCCTCTGCTATCCGGTGATAGCAACATCTGCATCTCTGTTGCCGCACAATGTGCTATGCAATGCACTCGAGATTTCAACTGTACCAACTACAACTATAGAGAAGATCTTGGAAGATGTGAACTGTTCCATTACACGCCAACTAACTGTACTGTCAAGAGAGGATGCATTCATATGGAGGTAGGAACATCCTTAAATTTAGTTTTCATTTGTACCTAATTAGGACTATAATAATATAACGCTCTATGAAGTGTCGGCCAAACCAAAACCAATGCATCAACTGGGCATTTATATTTATAAGTGTATAGCTCATTTAATAAATTCCTGGCTACGCTAGGCTACTGACCCATTTAGACTTTTATTCAACCAATAGTGATAAAATAATTATTATTTTTGGCAAAGGTCATTCTTAAGTGGAGGACGAAATCAAATCAAAACAAATCAAATTTATCTGAATCAATTCAGAGCATGAAAAATTCATTCACAATGGACATTGTGTATAGCACTGTTATTACAGACTAAATTAATAAACTTTACCAGCAGGAAATTTTTGTGGGGGCCCTGTTCGAGAATTTTTAGCGGAAAATCTGTCAAATTTTTCGGGAAAATCATACCATTTCATCCACCAAAAAAGTCGATGACCTTTTTTTTAGTCATCTGTCGAAATTTTTGGGGAAATCATACCATTTCATCCGCCAAAAAAGTTGATGACCTTTTTTTTTAGTCATCTGCCAAACTTTTTTTAAATAGTCGTCTGGCCGAAATTTCCCCCCAATTTTTTTTCCGCAGATTTGTGAAGGCCCCCTAAAGTGTGGGGCCCCTGTTCCGCCGAACATGTTTGACATGCTTTAATCCGGCCCTGTTTACCAGACAAAGTTAGGTAGGCTTGAGAATGATTTAACAGCACAGGATTATGTGGATCGACTCATGAGGAGAAGAAGCTTAAAGGCTTATCTAGTCAACCTCAGACTGATATGAGAAGTAAAAAAAACGGAATCGACAATTCGACATCCTGGCTTATGCTAAATCACAGTCAAAGCTTACATACAGCCACACACCCTCCATCAATGACTGTTTTTGCAGGTCAGCTTAATGCTTAAAGGAGTTCAGATAGTTTAGAGAACAAATGTCTGGGTCAACAGAGTTCCATTTGCGTTCAGCTGTTCTAATAGTGAATAGGCCTAATTAATTAGCATTAGTTTAAGTATTAGAAATGACACAAGCAGCTGAGCAGAATGATGTTGGACTGCGTTCTAAATTCTGTCATGCAGCAGAAACATAGTTAACCAAGAACGGTTTTTGGTGTAGCTTTATGTGTGACTCGAGAAACGTAATCAGATTACTTTGTGGAATATGCTATAAGTGTTAGTTTTCAAGTTTTTGATGTGTCACATTATTTCTGATTTAAATAGTTTTCATAGTTACTTCTACTAATTTTTAATTTTTTTATTCTGAGCAGGTCAGTGATCTAAACTGCTGTCGCGACCCAGGTAATTTTATTTTTCCCATCGCTGTTTTAACTGATTATAAAAGATTAGAACATGAGCAACAGGTCTAGGCTATAGTAAAATCTTCAATTCTGCACCGTAAATAGTTATTTATATGTGTGTTAATTAATAATGTTTGTGTTGAGACGTTCGTATGAACACACAGTTTCTTTCTAACGCGAAGGTCGGAATTTCGTAGACTATTATTCTCTGAGTTCTATAAAAAACAACAAGTCATTTTAAAGAAGGGCGTGCGGAGCAGAGTGTAACTTCATCCGATAAAACTATCTTCTCTATAGGACAACAAAAATGAAGCAATTGCTCTGCGGTGGCTATCTTACTTTGCCCTTCTAGAAATTTGCCAATTTCTAACAATTCTTCCCTGCCTCACATATCATATAGCCGCACAAATTAATTTATTAGGCTAATGCAATGCTTATTTTGTAGCCTATAGGTCATACTTCTGTAATAAGTTAAAACTTTCATCGAATAAACTTTCCATTCTGTTGAGTATGGGTTTACAAATGAACTGCAGATTTATGACAATAACACTGATGCTATTATTAAACGCAGGATCATTTCCCGTGTGCAAAGACAATATTACAGTCACCAAAAATATCCAGAACGGTACAAGATCATTGCTTCACGGTCAATACGTTCAGTTGACTTGCAACGTTACATACGCAAGCAGTCTCAAGCCTACCATACGATGGACGGATTACAATGGTGATACCGTTAACAATGGGACGACTACAACTATGGAAGACGGTCTATTGGTTTCTTCTATTCTGATTCCTGCCTACGTTCCTTTGATGAAAACGTTCACTTGTACAGTGGCTGACGTGTACCTTCCTGCCAATGATCGCTATTGCACAACAATGAACATTTCCGTCAGTAAGTGGACTTGTTTTTTCATAGTGTTGCAAACGCTTAACACCGACGTATTGCACCTAGAATCCTAGATTACTGACTTCCAGTATAGAAAAAAATTTGTTGCGAGCATGGTAGTAGGAATTCAATTTCATCAGCATGGTGATCTGGACAACTACATGCACAATCCTTTCAGTAATTTATGTCTTCCGTCATTTTCATTCATGTGATTTGTTTCAATTGCACAACAACTGTTACAGTACACTGTAGCTGGTTGCGGTCTGTCAACCTGAATGTTCAATAAAGGATTAGTATTAGTAGGCCTATTATTATTGTTATTATTATTAGCATAGGCGTACGGGAGGTTTCAGAAGTGGGGGGGGCGAAAATTGAAGTTCTGCCCGAAAAATTTATCCGGCCAAAAAGTTTTTTTTTTAGTCGTCCGCGACTATTTTTGCCCGAAAAACCAGACTTGTCCGAAAGTTGACGACCTTTTTTTTTTTTTTTTTTTTTTTTTTTTTAGTCGTTCGCGACTATTTTTGCCCGAAAAACCAGACTTGCCCGAAAATTGACGACCTTTTTTTTTTTTTTTTTTTTTTTTTTTTAGTCGTCCGCGACTATTTTTGCCCGAAAAACCAGACTTGCCCGAAAGTTGACGATTTTTTTTTAGTCGTCCGCCACTATTTTTGCCCGAAAATCCAGACTTGCCCGAAAGTTGACGACCTTTTTTTTTTTTTTTTTTTTTTTTGTCGTTTGGGTCTGTGTTTGCCCGAAAAAACCACCAAACTTGCCCGAATCTGGGGGGGCAATTGCCCCCCCTGCACCCCCGCCTCGTACGCCTATGCCTCCTCCCAAAACCAAAAAACACACACACAAACAAACCCGTAGGCCCTACTTATCACCTAAAATCCAATCCATGCAAATTGAAGTTAAAAAGTCATGTAGGCCTACCAGAAAAAATAAAATTATATTTAATACCAATTGAGGTTAAAAAGGAAAATTGCCTATAGCAAATTCATGTGCCAGATAATTATTTAGTTCATGCCAATTGAGGTTTTAAAACGGAAAATTTAGCAAATTCATGTGCTAGAAAATAATATAGTTAGAAGCTATGAGCTTGAACGGCATGCTTGCCATTGATGCTAGAAATTGCGAAGTTATAGCAATGAAAAGGTTCATTCACAAATGTAGATGCATGCTACCCCATTTCAATAGATATTGCTTATCAACTGAATTTGAAAGTTATTCTAGGCCTACTGGGAAAAGAGCTTTGTTCAAGCTTTTGTGCAGACAACTCTGACGAACGTATCCAGTAGGCCTAGATAGGCGCATGCTTCGCCAGCGACAGAATTCCCATTGCGACAATTGCAATACCTACTAATGGGTCTCCTTTCTATGCAATTCAAACTTGCCCGAATCTGGGGGGGCAATTGCCCCCCCTGCACCCCCGCCTCGTACGCCTATGATTATTAGTAGTAGTATTATTAGTATTATTTTTATTACAATGGTGATACCGTTAACCAGTGATATTTCAGTTCTAAAAATAACTCCCAATTTCAGTTCTAATTCAGTTCTAATTCTATTTCTATTCTGAAAATATTTCCTATTAATTTTCAGTTCTAATTCAAGTTCTGAAATAATTTCAGTTTTAATTCAAGTTCTGAAGTAGCCTATTTACATATACTAATTTAAGCTCAGATATAATTTAATATCTATAGACATAAAAAAGTTCTAAAATAGATTTAGTTTTGGAATGGATAAACAATCTTCGACGGCTAAACACAATTAAGCGTAAGTTCAACAGGTGTTACTTGTGAAGTCGGATCTCCTATGTTAAGACTATGAGTCACGGACAGATGTGAAGCTTCGTTGAGCCATGAATTGAGAAAGGGCTCAATGATAATTATAATAGGCTATTGGAGTATTGGTAGTAGACTAACTTAAGTAGTTCTATTATATAAGCGTCACGTCCTGAAATAATCTGTCGCAGTTTGACATTGTCTATGCATTTTGTGCTTCCTAGTTTGTCACGCTGGTTTCCGGTATATGCCTGAAGATGGACACTGCTACTTCCTCATAATGGAAGCCGCTGATTGGACGACAGCCAGCCAACGATGTCAAGCTTACTACAGTGACTCGCATCTCGTCGCTATCAACGACTCACATCAACAAAACGCAGTTGCTTCTTACCTGTCTTCTTCGTTTACTTGTGAGTAGGCCCTACTATTGTTACCATCAACTGGAATGAATGTCCGGGGACGGCAGAATAATTGGTTTTCCTGGCGAACTCTCCGCTCTGTATATTACTGATGATGATGCTGTGCGCTGTCTTTGCGCAAACTGCAAACACTAAATAAATAATGTCATCCGCTGGTAAAATGTTTTGTGCATTAATTTTAGTTTCATAAAACTTTGCCTACAAGCTGGCAGTGTCAATAGATGTATCATTGCTATGAATAATGTCAGTTAGAGTAGCGCTCAGTAGACTAATATGAGAGAAATCCAGCTGGGTAACAGGACAATTAGCCTACTGGTGATGTTGGAGATTTATACATGGCACAAAATGTATGCTATTTTGCCATCTACCTGCCATAAGTTATTAAAATTGGTGGATATTTGACGAAGTCCTGACAGAAGCAATTTTCCACAGGTTTTTGTGACACGGCGTATATGACGATTTTGGAGGTTGTCGTAACTGAAAACCTGTGATTTGAAGCACATTTCGTGTTTTTTAAAACATTTGACTATTGAATAGCTCCATTGATGACATTGATGACAGGCGTTTATTATTATAGGCCTACCATGTCCGTACACCAAAGTGCAGATAGCATATTGGCCTATTAAAGAATATTTTAATCTTATCGTATATTGTTTTATTCAGTTTTAAGTGCTCCGTCGAGCGGCCTATTTTGAGTGGAGGTTAATTATTCTGCACTATGAATATTCAATAAGTCAACCTCCACCTTTCTCTGAAAAACGCAATTTCTCGCAACTTTGGCCCTCTGGTGGGAGCGGAAGACATTAATATTTTTCAAAGCAGATAGGCCTACCTCGTTACTTCTGAATGTCTCTGTGGCGAACTCAATCAAAGGCCAAAGGCTTATTTTTAGCCCTAATTAATTAATTATACTGCACAGAATTATGACTGGTTTAAAAATTATTGCATTCTGAATCGCATTCCAGTTTTTGACTCAACCAATCAATTACAAAGTTGGGATTACTGCTCTGTTTTTGTGTCATATTTTCCGCTCTACTTTGTCTCTGTGGCGAACTCAATAAAAGGTCGAAGGCTTATTTTTTTGTGGCATTTCACCATTTAAAACATTTTTGCTGTGTTTAGATATTTGTGGTTAAAAGAAGTGTGCTCTCTCTCTCTCTCTCTCTCTCTCTCTCTCTCTCTCTCTCTCTCTCTTTCTCTCTCTCTCTCTCTCTCTCTCTCTCTCTCTCTCTCTCTCTCTGTCTCTCTCTCTCTCTCGCTCTCTCTCTCTCTTTGTCTCTCTCTCTCTCGCTCTCGCTCTCTCTCTTTCTCTCTCTCTCTCTTTCTCTCTCTCTCTCTCTCTCTCTCTCTCTCTCTCTCTCTCTCACACACCTTTTCACACTGCATTGATTGAAAGCTTGTTGAAACCCGATGGGAAGGGGCACTCCTGTGCAAATCTCTGAATGGTAAAGGGTCAAGGACTGGGCCCTGCATGGTGTAACAGTATTGGACTGTTTGACATTGCAGACGACACAACTGGCATATGCAAGTATACGGCCAACTCTTGGTCTGGCGAAGCGGTCTGGCTCGGCCTTCAGCGTCAAAACACAAGCACCTGCAGCTCTCCTTTTGTATGGAAACAAGGACCTGACGAAGAATTTCCGTTAACTTATACCAACTGGTCGACGGGGGAACCCAACTGTAACGGTGGCATCGAGAAGTGTGTGCATATATCTCCTGCGAAAGGCTACAACTGGAATGACGTGAAGTGTGAACAACCAATGTGTTCTCTCTGTCAATATGATCCTCTGTAGATCATAAACTGCAAGGAGTCTGTCTGAAAAATACTTATGCGAAAACAACGAATGACGTTTTAAGGATAATAATTATTATAATTATCAGCGGAAAGGCTGTGGAGTGTGGAAGAACGGCAGAAAGGAGATGAGCATTGACAGTAAAAGATCGGATAGGTCGTTAATGGGTTAATTAATAAAATACTTATAGGATCTTAAAGAGCAGTGCTACTAATTTTATTGAAATTAATTACCGATGTTCCACAAAACTGGAATTAATTAACAGGAAGAAATGTATGTGGACGACATCTGTTTTTTAAACTAATTTCTTGTACAATGCTTTCAAAGTTTCTTACAAAGACTTAGGCTACCCGTGTCTTTCCAAATTGCTCTCTTGACGACTGACCTGGAATTTGATATGTAAAACATTAAATTGTCTCCTTGCAAACAAATATAGATTTTGACCATTGAACAATTTATAAAGTTGCTAGGCCTAAGCCTATGGTATTTGCAACATTTTATTACAATTACTATTAACTGACTTTGGAAATGGCATTGCTGGCCAACGAATGTTGTTAATCAATTCATCGCCTCTTCGTGGATTAGAGCATTCGTAATCAGTTATAATTTATGAAGGAAAAGAAGTCGCCTATCTTATTGTCATCATGCATGGGCTGAAAGAACTTTTGTGACTGCCACTGGAATGTTGTAGAAGAATGAGAGAAATGCTTGCATGGATGCGGTGTGGACGGGATCCAGGGTGTGCACTGTGCTGGACTAGCAGCACGACGGCGTATAGCCGTAGATAGATAGGCCTACAATAGTCTGTGGATACAACATCAAAATGACAGGCTTGCAAACTGATTTTAGAATCCTAAAATAGACTGCAAGAATGACCCGTGGTTTAAATTAGTGTCATCGCTATAACTTAATGACGCAAGGTCAGATCTGTGGGTTCACTCATTTACAAATTAAATCATGTGCATTCGACGGAATACTGTCGTGAACTAATTCACTGCCCAAAATTAATGGACTTAATTAATTTCAATGTATTTTTATCATTATTATGCTATTCCTCTCTTATCATCTTCTTTTCAAGTTCATATTCATTCATTTAATTCATTTCGAAAATTTATACAGCGCCTCTTCAAGAAAACTACTCGGAGGCACTACCAGCTCAGCCACAGCAAACAAAATAAAAAAAGGATTTGAGCGACTTATAAAAAGCATGTGAATTTAGCCTAGACATAAGTCATAAGGTTAGTGGCACGCCATTCCAGAGAGCAGGACCCACATTAGAAAAAGGCTCGGCGCTGTCTGGTAGAAGTGCGAGCTCGTTGCCGCAAGGTCGGAGACAGGTCGACAAAGGATAGACATGTATGACGGAGCACAACCAAGAATACATCGCCAAACAAGTGCGACAACTCGGTAGGAGATGCGCTGTGAAACAGGGAGCCAGTGAAGAACATCACGCATAGAAGCAGAACCCACTGGGGCATAGTTTAATGATAGTTAGGAATATGGCCAAAGAGTCGGGCAGCCGAACGATGAACTCGTTCAAAGCGTCCACTAATCCAAGCGACATACCCAGTGTATTATACCCACAAGTCTCATTTAGTTCAAGTCGTGGTAGTAAACGTACAATTTAAGGTTTCTGATAATCTGATGATATTTTTTGGAAGAAAAATTCGTTATATTTAAAAACCAGTTCTTGAATTTTTCTAGGGGATGTCGCTCCTGGGGAAATAACCCCAGACGTTTAGATGCTGAGGCTGTGTGAAGTCATGCTCATTCATCATCGTTTGCTCAATCTGTCAGGTTAGATAATAATTATGTCGGTAGATTAGTAGACCTAAAACTGATGAGTCTGTTCGGTCAAAAACGGTTTCCAATCGATCACACAGTTTTGCGGAGTCACTGAGCTTTCGAGTTTCAATAAAATACACAGGCCTACACTCCTCTGAGATCCGGAATTTTTTTTATAGAACTTAGCCTACTGCTGATTTGGATGCTGCTAACGTGTCCGAAAAACGCTATAAGCTTAAGTAAAATTTCAAAACCAGTAGGCCTGTTATAATGACAGGCGCTCAGGTCCGCTTCATTTTCATTTGAGATTCTCAAATGCCCTGAGCCGGCGATTTTTAGGGCTGCGGCGGGGTCGTAATAAATAGTTTATGATTCATGCTTTTCTATAAAAAAAGAACACTCTGATTAAAATCATGGTTGCAATATCGTGCAGTAGAACGATTGACAGCACTTTCAAACTTTAAAAAACTATCCTCTTTACACCTTCTGATCTTACACCAATTTCAAATGAGACTGAGATTATTTTGCATCCGACATTTTAGCAAGTGGCTGGCAATAAAGCTCGTCTCGTGACTCAGAGGCACTCGGTGCACCGCAGTGACCGCACCTATGGTAGAAACGACCCTGATCACCCATATAATACGAGACACAATCAATTTGAAAATGCCTCTAATAAGCCAAGCCACGGCGTGAAGCACGCGCCCAAGCTGTGCAATGAATAAATGCTCAAACCTCTTACGTGTATCTAGCGAGTAATTTATATGTACAGGGTGGACCAGAAGAAAGTAATCTCCTACAACATTTTGCCAATATCTTCGCCAAAAACAAGAATTTTAAAAGCAAGTTTTACTGGAGTACAGGTAAGTCATACCTACGTAGGCTACAATAGCCAAATTTAATTTGAAAAATATGTCAGTTGTAGTGAGCTCACCCACTGTTCTTTGACGTTCCAAAAACGTAACGCAACAAAAAAATTAAAAACAATTAGGTCACATCTCAAATAATTGTTATGAAATGAACTTGATCAGGGCCGTAGCAACTGTGAACGTGGCTCACTCCGAGCATAATGTCCGGGCAATGTACATGTTAGACAGGATATATTCTATATCAGATACAGTTTTTTGGATACTAAGAAATAATTACTCATTTCATATAGCATTATAGCTTCACGCTTTGGAATTAATTGCGTGGAATGATTTGTTTCTGCTCTGTTGCACTGTTTTCTTGTTGTGAATAGCTTACAATGGGTAAACAACTAAACATTTGTGACTTCATTGAATTCTACAACTCCCTTTTGTTTTATCACAGAATATTCATTTCTGTATCCACTACTTGTACTCATGTTCATTTTTTGTTTCTTTGGCAATAAATAAATTAATTAGATAAATAAAGATGCATATATCGGCTCTTCAATCAAACTCAGACATGTCCCCAGACAAACCACGGCAAATAAGATTTCAGCAACAACTTGTAAAACGTATTGTCATTGTGTCAATGACCAACGGTGCATCCAGCGGAAGTCCATTCCAAGTGGATGTGCCGACATGTGTGCTCCCTCTCTCTCTCTCTCTCTCTCTCTCTCTCTCTCTCTCTCTCTCTCTCTCTCTCTCTCTCTCTCTCTCTCTCTCTCTATCTCTCTCTCTCTCTCTCTCTCTCTCTCTCTCTCGCTCTGTCTCTCTTTCTCTCTCTTTCTCTCTGTCTCTGTCTCTCTGTCTCTGTCTCTGTCTCTTTCTCTGTCTCTGTCTCTGTCTCTGTCTCTGTCTCTGTCTCTGTCTCTCTGTCTCTCTCTGTCTCTCTTTCTCTCTCTGTCTCTCTTTCTCTCTCTTTCTCTCTCTGTCTCTGTCTCTCTGTCTCTGTCTCTGTCTCTCTGACTTTCTCTCTGACTCTGCCTCTGTCTCTGTTTCTATCTATTTCTCTCTGTCTCTGTCTCTCTGTCTCTGTCTCTCTGTGTCTCTGTGCCTGTATGTCTGTCTATCTGACTGTCTGTCTGTCTGTCTCTGTATTTATTTCTGTCAAGTATTTCGAGCTTAAGATAATGGCTTCGCAACTTTCACAAGCAGCATTGCCGCAAAGATCCAAGCTATAGTATTGACCTATTAACTGAACCATCCAATTTCTCCAGCTGTCTATGCTCGTCAATTCCCCATCCTCTCTTTCACAGACGCTCCAAAAACACATTAATTAATAACTGGACACATTTTAGAGTCCGTACAAATAAATATGATTTATCCATAAAATAAGCAATGAGTCTAAGTAAATTGGCAATAATTTAGAGCTGCCGTCGTCATCGGCATGCAGTCGAATGTTCAGTACAGTTCCTCATTTAAAATATCGACATAGCCTATTATAAAAAGTGAGGTCAGAGTTTACCTAAATTAATATTATTGTCTTGTCGAGATTTATGCATATCTATTCAGTAATCTTATAGATGAATGGCAATGAATCTTAAGGGAACAACTCACTTGGCGAGCAACTAATAATATTGGTATATATAATATAATATAATAATGTAAAAAAATATTGATCCTTATATTATAAGGAGCAATAATTGTCGGTTGCCACCAACGCTCAAACCGCAATCGACCTATATCGTCATCATCTGTTTAAATACAAAAATAATATAATACATATTAGGTCAATTGAAGATTCCTTCTCGTTGACCTAGACAGGATCATACTGGCAGAGAGGACACATCATTAGCCCACATTTCGCATCATACCATTTGTAATATTTTGCGTCAATTGCAAGTGCGCAGTGTTCTTTGCCATCGTAACAGTTCGGTTCACCGGGCGACCAGTTGCTGTAGGTTAACTGAAATTCTTCTCCGGGTTCTGGTTTCCAGACAAAGGTCGAGTTGCAAGAGCTTGTGTTTTGACGTTGAACGCCGAGCCAGACCGCTTTTCCAGTCCAAGTGGACGTCACATACGCGCATGCGCCAGTTGTGCCATCTACAATGTCAAACGATTCGATGTTGTGATGTTTACACGATTAGTCTACTATAACTCGAAAAGATGAAAGGCCAAAAAGCTTTGAAAACAAGCGAGTTCTAAAGAGTCAAAGGTAACAGTGCAATGAGTAGAAAGACGTTGAAACAGAATAAGAATCGAGTCAAGTAGCCTACATCAAACTTTGTGATAAAGAATTTTGATGCGAACTAGGATGCAATACGAAAATGTAGGCTACATTTTTAGTAATTTACAAGCGAAACTCTGGTAATATTTCTTAATATTTGCCACCCAAAAAAAGATGTAGAATACGAACAACTTCCTGCTTGATATAACAGAAGAATCTGCTCCCCAATGAGGTCAAGCCTACCTTTTAGAGAACCACTGCTGCAAATCTCAGGCAAACCGATAACTTTAACATTCTCGACTTGAGGTTGATGGCGTGGTACAGACCAGAATAAACTTATATTCTAGCCACCTCACGGTAATTGGGTATGAAGTATTCTTAACTAGCGATATCAATTGGCCTTCAATCACTACTTGAACACTTGATTTTTATCTCATCCTAAGATAGTTGCCATTGGTTACTTAAATATTAATGTTGATAGGCCTAATGCCACTCACAATATTTTTACCTTATTTGCAAAGTTTCAATGGCTTTATATCCTACGTCAGCTCGTTGTTTCCTCTAGGTGCAATAAGTGTTACAGAGGTCCTGATATTATTTCGGTGCCCTGATAACGTCGTAAGAATTGAAATCACTTCAATCTGCTTTTTCTAGGCCTATATTCAAATTTTCCATAACCGTATTTTCATACGTAGCCTATTGCAGTCATATCGTTTTGTCGTTTTCTATAGATGTTACTTCCCGTACCGCAAAGAATTTTTTTTAAATCGTCAATAGTGCTCCACTGGCATAAAATCAATGATTTATTCAAATGATAAATTAGCGTGCACATTGTCATGCTCAATGACAAAATAATTGAAGTAAATATAATTGAAGCGTTAAAACATGACGATACAATTTTAAACGTCCATTTAATTTTGCTACTGCTTCCGAAGATGTGTAAGAATGAATCGACTTAGTACATGCAGACGGGCTACAGATATCGACCCGTCTCTATCAACATCTACTTGTTCTTCAGACAACAGACTAAGTGTCACGGTTAATAACAATCCCTTATGATTGACGCAATGCAGCCAAACGCAGTCCTAGCATCTCCGCTGGGACTATAATTATCTTCTTCGCAATAACAAATCTGATTTGGTTCTGCAGTTCGTCCGATACGACAAAACAACACTGAAATTGGACATACGACAAGTAGTTTTCGTTGAATATCTTTATAACAACTTGTCGTATTTCCTAACGGTTAACAGTGAAGAAAGATAAACAAAATAATGTTTGCTACAAATCAGGTCTAAACTCGATTTTGAGAAAAAATGGACATACGCGAAGATGACTCTGAGGCGACGAGATTCTAGTGACTCACTTAAGAGCGACGAACTTTGTAGATACGAAGCAATTGCGTTTTGCTCTTCCGCACTGTTAATAACGACGAGGTGAGAGCCACTGTAATAAGTTTGACATCGCTGAACGGCAGTAGTCCAATTAACCGACTTAATTATGAGCAGGTAGCAACGTCCAGCGTCAGATAGATATTCAAAACCTGCGGGACAAACTATAGACAAGACACTTAATAAACAAACAACTATTCACGCATTTCTTTTCAAATTAAACATAATTTAAGTTTTTAGCCTGCTATTCATTCATTCGTTCATTCAAGAATTTAAATTTATCTTGAAAAGTACCACTCAGAAGCGCTCCAGTGCATGGCATAAAAGTACGGTTCTCAGCTGAGTAAAACATAATACTACAGGAAGCAAATAATTATAGCTCCTGCGTGAGTCCCTTTCAGAACACTGGGCCCAAAACTGTAAACGTTCGATTCTGCATAGGCGTAGTTTGTGCAAATGGAACCAAGAGCACCCCTTCTGTGCATAGCGGAGCGGACGGTGGCCTTGAATACCCGTGGAACAGCAGAGCTCTCGCAGGTAGTTGGGGGCAACATCAAGCTGACATTGCCGAAGCAGAGCCGCACTGCTAAAGCCTGCTCAATGCGCTGCCAGCTAGGAACCCAGCAATGTCTCCAGTACATAACCGGAGACATGACCAAATTTATTAATTATTTTGTCCAATTAGACAAGCTGCAGAGCGCAAGCTTAAGGTTAACGCACTTTTACTCGATTTTAAGGGAAACCAGAGTAGAGCGGCGATCAATTATATTTATTCAATGCGGTTTGTAATGAAAGAATGGACAGGTGTGAGCAATGTTTACTCAATTAAATGACTTAACTTAAAATAATTGATATTCTGTAAGAATATGAAAATTTTCCCATTTCATGAAAATTTATACTTAGGGCCTAAATATTTCGTCTGAGTCGTTCATGATTACAATTCTGTTCAAAATCTGCATTCAAATTAAGAATATTCGTGTTGGGTTTCTTTTAGCTGCAAATATCAGATAAATCCAGCGGCAGGTATAATATTGCACAAAATTACTTGAACCGTCATTCATCGTTGACAATTTTGTTTCTTACTCAAAGTCTATTGAAGGCCAGTAATAGCCTACGTATTTTGTGGCGGTGTTAAGCTTTATAATACTTTCAGCAGATCTAAATAAATCCACTTGCTGACGTTACGGTAGATGTTCCTTGCTGATCATTATTGTCATGACAAACAGGAGCAAACATGTCAGCTACTACGCAGGTAAACAGTTTCATCAAAGGAACGCAGACAAAGATCAGAATAGAAGAAACCAATCGCCTGTCTTCCATGGCAGTGGTCGCATTGTTAATCGTATTAGGCTTACCATTATAATCCATCCATTGCATGGAAGGTTTGAGACTACTTGTATAAGCCTATGTGACAACGCAAGTCAGCTGCACGTATTGACCATGCATGCACCAGTGACTGTCCTGTGATGTCCTGAATCCTTCCATTGAATGTTGTATTATCCTTGCACACTGGATCTAATCCTGTGTTTATTAATAATTAGCCTATTGAGACAATAGCAGTTATTCCGCCATTCTTCTTTAGCGCTTTCGAAATCGAATGAAGAGCATAATATTTAGCAAGTTTCAATGGTCGAAATTCAGCCATAGGTTTTAAGATCGGTAGAAACTAACTGAATGCGGAAAAGTAAATTTTTCAGAGAATTAAAAAAACGAGAAAAACGAGACAAAACGAAAAGGAGTAAGCCTATAATTTTTTGACATCTTGTGGGCGTAGTGGATTTTAAAACTATAGCCTAAGCCATGTTTTCGCAATGTGATTTTAATATGGAAATATTTCAACTATATTGGCAAATATGAGATATTAATCGTCAGCAATTGCTTTAGTTCTTATAAGTCTGGTTTAATAAAACAAAATCGAGATATCAAAAATATTTTAAATATTTTAAGTTTTAAAATGTAAACATTATGTCCATATAGACCACGTTGACATAGGTTAAGCGTAAAAATCAAAGCTAAAATTAGTGAGTAAAGTCTAGGCCTATGTAGGCTAGTGTACGTCTGCTTGACTGCAACAATTTCACGTACAATATTTGTATAGGACATAATATACAGGAAGCTCATAAAAAGTAGGCCCTATAACTATTATGAATTTCATTTCCTTTAGGGCCTACAATTTATTTATCAAAATGATGACGTGAAACCCAGTGGCGTAGCTACTATGTGTGCAATGTGTGTAAAGCACACGGGCCCACGACCTCCAGGGGCCCACATAGATTGATAATTTTTATATTTTTAATCGAACCAAATTAGTAGGCTAATTCGCATTATTTTGTGACAAAATTTAATGTAGTTTTTGTGAACACGCATTACTTCTTTACTTTACTGATGCAGTGACGCCTGTCAACCGTCGTGCTGTTGACAGGAAAAATTGTAACTTTTTTAACTTGCTCTTTTGTCTCGAGTCATGAAAAAAGGTCTAACATAGTTTTATTTTGAGAACAAGAAACGAGTCATACCAAGCAGCATAAGATTCTTATTTCGCTGATTCGCTTTCCTATGCAAGTGGCATGGGTGCCTATATACATGTATGCCCTCTAGGATATAATTATGTGCGATAATCATGTCCGTCTACATTGTATCTGTCACATTCGTCGGCCCTATGTTGTAATTAAGCGGTGCGCCATAGAAATCTCATATATGCTACTTGTCACAGTCATGCTCGTATATTCGGGTCATTTACTGGACATCACCCTCAACCAGAGTAAGAATTGTTGAGGTTTGAGGTGGTAGTTAAGTCCTCTTGTCGCTGTTTCACAACCAAACTCCAATCCTCACACTGCTCTCAACTTCTCTCAGCTCTCACCCTACAATCGGGGAGACGCAAAATTGAGCACGCGTAGATCAGAGTTGTAGGGAATCACGTAGGCCTATATTTACCCCTATTTTGCACTTGCATGGAATATTGCTAAACTTATTTTTAGGTAGGCCTACAATAAAAAAAATATTGATGATCGTGTCTTTTTGGTGTGCACATTGCAAATCATGGACGGTGGACCTGAATTAATAGGCCTAGATGATTGACAATTTTTGCTGAACAAAAGAAAGAAACTCTATGATGCCATGACATTGTACTAGAAGGCCTAGCCTACTAATAATAAGTGAATAAGTAGTCTATAATAATTATGCTAAGGGATAGATTTCAAATTCGACAGAGCTAGGCCTATAGCACTTTATCTGTCTCATTCGTGCCGCATTCATGTTTAACTTTAATTGTTAAATTCTGTGAGGTCTATAATAGCAAAATTTCATTGATTAGTTTAGTAATCTTGATTGCAGACAGAGTAAGAATTGCGGAGGTTGTGAGTTTTACCCCAGGGCCTCAGTCTTTCTTTGGACGCCATGATAGGCCTAAAGTCCTCATCGTACGCCCAACTTCACATAAGTCAACGTCTGACCCCCGTGCAATTTTTATACAATTCTCATGCTTATGGCATGAACACAAAGTACCGGCCTAACAAGGTCAATCAGGGGCCCATGCGTAACTTCTGCACACGGGCCCATGAAAAGCTAGCTACGCCACTGGTGAAACCAATAAACAATGACGAAAATTAGTCGAATCACTGAACGCAAGGAGACAATGTAAGGCACCAGACGAAATTAAAAATTAAAGAAAATAAACAAATTACAGACAGTTACCCTAAGTAAATAAATAGCTCTTGTAAACAAAAACCGTCATGACAAATACGAACCAAAAAGATAAGATTTTTCTCGAAAAATTAGAGCGATAAAATGTTTTTAACAAGGCCTTCTAGTTTATGGTTTTCATCTCAACATTCGATTAGGCGTAGGCCTATAAACACAACACAGACATTAGCACACATCGATTAAATTTTAATCACCAAACGGTATCAGAACTTTAATATAGGTAAGACTTGTAGGTCTTTAATTTCTAATCAACGGATATAAAGAGGAAACGATAAGCTCACCTGTGTCGGGACAGCACTTTGTACCTCTGACCTGCTCGGCATAAGACAGAAATTCTCTGCTTTACAAATATTATCGTAAAAGTAGCCTAGTTAAGCAAAAATATTCAAAAAATAGGTCAAAGTGACTATGCAAAATAGGCCTAATATTCAAATCCGAAATTTATCTAAGTTTCCGACAGTCTCAACCTGACATTTGGGAAAGTTTTGGAATAGAAGGTTTTTAAATGCTAGATTATTTTGTTTTTGCTAGCTTCGGAACTGAGTTCACAAAGTTAACATAACAAGTGAAAACTTCTTGCATGTCTAATTGTCTATCGCTGGCGTAGAGTGCGAGAGGTAGCGATTCTGAGATCCCGTTTGGGCGGACATGCCTTGTAGGCTGCTAATAGCGCCGCGTAGCCTATTGCTGTCTGTCTGTTCAGTTTGATGTTAATTAAGATTAGCCTACTGCATAACTTGTAGCCTACATGTAAAGCGCAGTGCATTTGCAGGCGTTGCATTAACGAAACATTATAATTATTAGGTCTATATAAATTATGTTCTACTATGCCATCGTATTCAGTAATTTGATTAATTACAAACCCTAGAATTTTGGTGTTCGTTCATCCAAATATTCATTAGCGCCTCTTCAAGAAAACTACTCAAAGGCGCCTCCGACTCCTGCATGGCCAAACAGGACAGTCTTAAGTGCTTATAGAATGTGTCAGAGAACAAATTAGCAATCACGCGCTGACAACATGAGCATGTTTAGGGTAGAATGCCCTTATTTGGGACAGATGCTGCCAGGGGCGCAACCAGAACATTTTCCTGGGGTGCTCAGAATTATTATTGCAAGCGCCGAAGGAGGGAAGCCAATGCCGACTAGAGGGTCTGGGGAGCGTCGTGAGATCCCCCCAGCAGGGTCTGAGGAGGAGCCCGAGAGACCAACGCATTTGTTTACTTTTGACATCAGCTAGGGCCCGTTTCAGGCTCTTGTTGCCAGATGTATTTATGAGCGTTAGAGTCAGGAAAACGTCTGAAAAACATTGTTTATGACTTTAAAAATGTCCTTTCCCATTAATTTTGTTTAGATAGGACAAAGGGTCTTAGGTCTATAACTCGCAAATGGCAGAATTAATAACCAGTGTTTAATCTAGCTCATCCCCCAATAACCAGTGTTTATCTAGTCTCTTCTATGGGAATCAAGGTTTCTGGGGAAAAGCGAGCATCCGACGGAAAATCTCCGAAGCACGTGGCGCCGAGAGGGTAAGGGGCTTTCTAATTTCCACATTGCAGTGGCAGCATTTTAAGCTGTCATCTAAACTCTAAAGAAAAATTGCTATACAATTTCAGTGCCGATATGAGTGATCTAAACTTCAATGAATTATTTATAGGCCTACCCACAATTATAAAAATTCTGAGTTCCCACTTTATTATGGTACCATTTAAAGATGTCAACTTAGCAAAATTACTCTATTCCTTCAGCGCTGATAAAAAAAAGTGATTTCAGATTTCAACATAGGTCTAGCAGGGAAGAGGTTCAACATAGGCCTAGCAGGGGAAGGGGTTTGGGCAGTGGGATGTGCCTTCTCCCCAACATAGAAATGTGGTTTCACGTCTAACAAATGACTGGTTATAAATTATTGTGGTTCATATTTTGGTAGGCCTTACTGATTACTGGCCGCAGACATTTCAACTCAGTAAGCTTATTGATTGGCCAAACTAATCATTATTATAATTCAACATGGTCGTCTGATAATTTTTCTCTTGCCATACACACGATAATAATTATAAGCTTAACTGCTCTTAGACGCTGAGTTTTTTTGCCAGAAGACTTACAATTTGGAAGTCTCTCATGTGCATGTTTGTTCTCCTGGGCTAAAGTCAATTATAGCCTACATATTCGGCTTAAGAATTATCTTCGTTGTCAAATTGATGTTGCACCGCTTCATGAATCTTTATCTGAATGAAGGATCTTTAGTAGGCTATATGTACAAGTCATTATGATTAAAGTCTGGATTTACGCGCCATCATTTGAAGCATTGGATGATAGTCGCCAGAAAAGTAAAAGTTCCTAATTAGTCATGATGGTGTTGCATAAAGTCATTAATTACATTTTGTTGTAAAGTGACATTTAGGCCTAAACGAAATCAAAGTTCACAAGATGTTCCTACCTGTGCATGATTGCATCCCTGCTTTACAGTACAGTTAGTAGGTATATAATGGAAAAGTTCACATCTTCCAAGATCTTCTCTGTAGTTGTAGTTGGTGCAGTTATCATCCAGAGTACACTGTAAAGCACATTGCGCTGCAACAGGGATGCAGATGTTGCTATCACCGGATAGAAGAGGAAGCTGGTCAAAATCAATGACCACCGTTGGTTCATCGATAGCACAGATAGCCGTTCCGTTAAGTGAACGGGTGGTTTTAAATTCCTTTGCTTCAGCAAAGAACCTTTCAGTGGTAAGAATTCCTACGCACAAAATAACCAGAAGATGATAGATCACAGACAGCGTTTCCATGCTTCTGATATTCAGGCACAAAGTTCACAGTACTTTTCTCAGGACTTTTGCCTCTCGTAGTAGGTCTTTATAAATAGTCTAGGTTTTAAATGTTTTCAATTATAGCTACCCGCTAGAGCGACTGTTAATGAATTGCAAGTTCATAGCCGACATCCACAAACGTTGACGTTAGCAAGTCAGCGCAGGCCTGCATGTAGGCTTAAGCCATACTCTTCTTTGCGGGTGTCGGTGAATCGATAGCATAGTTCATGCTGCTATAGACATATTAGACAATGATTAGCCTACTCCGGAAACCAGGCACAACGAACGAAGGCGTCCAATAGAACAAATGCTGTGCGGTTGACTTGATAATGACAAGCATCATGCGCAATTGACCACGTATTGACGTAGCGAGCGGCGCTTCTACAGAGTGGGCCAAAAAAGTAATCCACAGTGGTTTTTTGTCAATAGGCTATCTTGGCCCAAATGAGAATTTTCAAACAAATTTTACGGTCTTAAAGGTAATTCATAGGGCCTATCTACGTACCATAACTAGAAAATTAACCAAATGTTTTTAAGTTCGACTCTTTATAAAGATCTACTACGAAAGTCAATATTCATTAACTTATTCTGGCTCACCTTGGACATAATCATTAAATTAATCTGGCACACCTTGGGTATTCTTTGTTGCTAATCACTCAATCATGAAATAGTTAAACTATTAAACAGCCTTCCTTCACTCATTCCGAATTAGATTGGTGAAGACTTAGGTTATATCTAGCCAGGGCCGGCCTTAGCCCAAATGGCGCCCTAGGCAAGGCATACATTTGGCGCCCTTAGATTCCCACTCACTTGTTCAGTCCACGTCAGAATCTAAAGATGAATTAGCCAGAGCAGATAGCCTATACGCTTACAGAACCGTAGCCAGAATTTTATTTCGGGGGATGTTTTCTTGACCGCGAATTTTGAGGTGCGTACACGCTGCGGTCGACTTTTTGGGGCGAATTTTCTGACGACTTTTGTTAGTCATCGAATTTTCTGACGTCCAAAAACACTATTTTCCACGATTTTCGACTATTTTTTGCTCAAAATTACATTACACACTGTCATGTGCTAGCAAATGCTTACTTATTTCATTTTAGGCTACATTATTTCATTTCGGGCGTTTTCAAACTATGGCCTTGTACGCTCAACTGAGTAGGCCTAATTCCTTATAATTTCTTTATTAGTAGGCTACACGGAAGGCTGGATAATATTCAATTTTGTGGAAAATGCTATAATTGAATTTTTGTTAAATACACTCTTGTGGAAATGGCGCCCTCTTTGATGGAAATGGCGCCCCTAGAACTTGGCGCCCCATGAAACTGTTTGCTTTGCCTATGCCTAAAGTCGACCCTGCCTCAGCTATACTGCCCTTTCTTCATCGTCTTCACTACTAGGCTATTTATTTGAATCTGAATAAAGGTCAGGCTGTAATGTTGTAATCTCATCTTCAAACTCAGCAAGGCCCACTCCCATTTCGTACATTTAATTTCTTGCAACATCTTCACTACCTGTATCGAAATTGAGCGTCGCGTATTCTAACTTCTGTCTCCTAAGCCAAAGAGTACGGAATACCGTTAAAATTCGAATTTTTTTTATTTTTGTTAAATACACTCTTGTGGAAATGGCGCCCTCTTTGATGGAAATGGCGCCCCTAGAACTTGGCGCCCCATGAAACTGTTTGCTTTGCCTATGCCTAAAGTCGACCCTGCCTCAGCTATACTGCCCTTTCTTCATCGTCTTCACTACTAGGCTATTTATTTGAATCCAGGCCCGGCCCTAGGGCTAGCGGGGCCCAAGGCAGCAGCGGGTTCTCAAGCATAAATTTACGCAGTTGATTTCCTGACATTACGGCACTGGTGGGGAGATTAACCTAAGATGGGATATTTAACGTTGTTCCCCAAATTTCTTTAGAGCTAAGAGCACTATTTTAAAACAAACCACATTGATGTGGCATATACACTTATACAGAATACATATTTGACTTTCAAATGAGGCATGCTTGTAAAAGATGAGCAAGTTTCCAAGAATGCGATATTATTGTCATTGAAACCAATTACTAATAATAATTATTAGTAATTTTTCAATGGGACATAATATTATATCCCATCTTAAGCAACTACACGGTGTCCCAATTGAACTGATACCCCTTTTGTTTTGGCGATATAGGCCTACTTGTCAATTCTAAATGAAACTCTATAACATTTCCGCGAATGTACGAGGGATAAATTATCAATGTTTCCTGAAAATTGTATTCAATTCTACGAATAGAGCCTGCAGTTATGCACATTCAAATTTGGGCAAAGAAAATTTTAAGTTTCCAGCATGTAAAAGATAGTTAAGGCCATGATGAGTGTTTTCTGAAGAGAATTTTACATGCAAGCCAACCAAGTGAACTAACGCTAAAAAGCAGGCTAGCTGTGACTCGCCTTAAGTTCGCGTGGCAATTTGGCTGCAAGAATAGTTGTTATAGGCCTACGACGTAACCATTGTCAATATCGACAAAAAAGTATAGCCAGCAGCGCGGGGCTTCTGGAAGCGCGGGGCCCAAGGCGATTGCCTCGCTCGCCTTGCCCTAAGGCCGGGCCTGTTTGAATCTGAATAAAGGTCAGGCTGTAATGTTGTAATCTCATCTTCAAACTCAGCAAGGCCCACTCCCATTTCGTACATTTAATTTCTTGCAACATCTTCACTACCTGTATCGAAATTGAGCGTCGCGTATTCTAACTTCTGTCTCCTAAGCCAAAGAGTACGGAATACCGTTAAAATTCGAATTTTATTTTAAACTCTGGAGTGGCCATCCATGTCAAGATCAGGAAGAACAAAAGTGCTGTGAAAGGCAACAGCGTTAAAACACTGATTGGTTACAGACAGGCGCTGAAACAGGAAGCTTGTTTCTCTTGCGTCGCCTGAAATTTGGCTTAAGAGACGACCCAGGTCGGCGAGAAATGCCTGTCCCTTGGCGTTAATTGGCCCCATAATGGGGCGGATCCAGGATTTCTGGTTAGGGGGGGGGCGTAAATACTACCAATCCAAACCCGTAAATATACATGTATATGAGTGGCGGCGCCAGGATCTCAGGTTGGGGGGCTGAAGCCAACTAGGCCTATAGCAAAAATTTTATGTCGCGCCGAAGGCGCGAAGCTGCGAGTGCCGAAGGCACGAAGCCCATACCGACTAGGGGGTTTAGGGGAGCGCCGTAAGCTCCCCCAGCGGGGTCTGGGGCGGAGCCCCAGCCACCAACGCATTTTTTTTAGCTCTGTTGACCTCAACTAGAGCCATTTTTTGGCTCTTTTTGCCAGCTATTTCTGAACGATAAAATCACGAAAACTCAAATAAGAAGTCGTTTTGCAGAGTCGCAGACTAGTGTTAAGTGGCAGAGAGAGTCGATGTCCGGTAGTCGAGCCCAGTCGCAATTGATGTCTCACATGTGAGTCGATGTATGACCGTCCGCCGCAGTTGAGGTCCGAAAATAAGATAATAATGACTTTTAAGCCGATACATGGACATTCATTGTTTTTTGCTTTGGGATGAGGCTGAGTCACATTTAGGGGCTTAACCCCATGCCCACTCCCCTGGTGCCGCCAATGGCATAAGCATCTACACTATAATAATAATTTTTATGGTTGATTTCGTTGCCGTTGGTCATTGTCTAGTTTCCTTATTACGAAGTAAGCCGTTTTAGACATTTTCAGCTTTTTGGGGGGGATGAGCCACGTTCAGGGGGCCTAACCCCCTAGCCCTCTCCTGTCGCCGCCACTGATATGTATGAAATTAGATCATGCAAAACTATAATGATCCTTTTTATAGAAAATGTCATGGAACTTTAAACAAATATATAGTTTCTCATATAAAACCACTGGTGTCCACTGAAGGTTAACAGTGAAACGATTATAAATCAGTTATCGGTTTTGATCATGCAACCCTTGACCCCCCCCCCCCCCAAATAATTAAGTGTCACATGCCAGTGGGTTAACAGTGTCATTCTCCTTGGATGCTTTCTGGCGTAGACATTGAGATTGTCATCAATGTCTAACTTGATGTCTTTGTGGACAAACAATAAAATGAGTCCTCTTTCATTGTACTTTGGAAACACAACTTCACAAATCGCAGACTAGAATTTGCTCGCTCAACACTGCAAGCCGTGACAGAAGTGAGCAGCAAAATGTGAACTATTGTGGTAATATTTGGATACATATTACAACGGGAGCGGCTGTCAGCGAGGGTGTCCGACAGGGTTCAAGTTCAAGTTCAAGTTCAAGTTTTTTTATTGCTCCCAAAACAGAAAAAATTAAAACAGATACAGCAATTACATAATACTACTTGCTAAATAAAGCTAAGGATGTTAAATAAAATAAAAAATACATGGGCAAACGAGTAGTAGTTCAATGGAGGCAAAAGGAGCCCCAGAAGGGGTGCTTGGTGTGATGTTAGCGTTTCTCCACATCTGCTGCCAAAGCTTTAACTCTTGATGAAAAGAATTCGGAGAAGGCAGCTCATCATGATAGTAATGAAGTATACCATCAGCAGTGAGTGCGTCGATGTTTTAAACATTAGATGCATGGAATGAGACTTACATGTAGACCACGAATTGCTTGCTTTGCAAGATCTCCAAATCGTAGGCTAAATTGCAATTATTTTAGTTTTATGTCAGTTTAGCTTTAGAACATTTCTGCAGGTTTAGGGGGGGCGTACGCCGGCTCCGCCCCCCCTGTATCCGCGCCTGGTCTTGATACTGTATACAGAGGCCTAATGCGACACGCATCATCTGTATCATTATTACCAATTTATTCATCTTTATTTAGAACCTATGATTTTACAGCACTAGGCTATTTGCTACTTTTCTACTTAAATAGTTTTTGTTGGCTATAAAGTTAGTGTAGGCCTAGTAAGTGTTGTTCTGAACCATAGGCGTACGGGAGGTTTCAGAAGTGGGGGGGCGAAAATTGAAGTTCTGCCCGAAAAATTTATCCGGCCAAAAAGTTTTTTTTTAGTCGTCCGCGACTATTTTTGCCCGAAAAACCAGACTTGCCCGAAAGTTGACGACCTTTTTTTTTTTTTTTTTTTTTTTAGTCGTCCGCGACTATTTTTGCCCGAAAAACCAGACTTGCCCGAAAGTTGACGACCTTTTTTTTTTTTTTTTTTTTTTTTTTTTTTTTTTTTTAGTCGTCCGCGACTATTTTTGCCCGAAAAACCAGACTTGCCCGAAAGTTGACGATTTTTTTATTTTTTTTAGTCGTCCGCCACTATTTTTGCCCGAAAATCCAGACTTGCCCGAAAGTTGACGACCTTTTTTTTTTTTTTTTTTTTTTTTTTTTTTTTAGTCGTTTGGGTCTGTGTTTGCCCGAAAAAACCACCAAACTTGCCCGAATCTGGGGGGGCAATTGCCCCCCCTGCACCCCCGCCTCGTACGCCTATGCTCTGAACTATTATAATAATTTCTTATTATTTAGAGAACCACTGCATTTACTAACCTTTGCCATCGAACAGTCTCATCTGCTTTTATTGCAAGTAGACCTATGTAAGCCTACGTATGATATTGATGCATTTATGTTTATTTAATGCAATAAGCTTACTCTACAGTTTTTAGTTAAATAAAATTATGACCATGTGTTTGCTACAGGCATCAGGCGTTACTATGCTATTTACTTGGTTTTCTGCTGACTTGACTATAGTGTCAGCCTTCACATTTACAGACAGTTCCATTGGTATTAAACTGTTTTGCAATTTCGGTACCTTTAAGTTTTTAGCGGTACGATACGTTTCCTTGGGTTCCTCATTGTCTCCGATTATCGTAATCGTAGCCTAATCTCCAAATTTCTAAAGCGCCGCTCGAAAGCAAAGCGAGGGGCACCAGTGCCACCAGCTTATTCACGAACGCTGCGTTGAGTCAAAAGGGTTGTCCGTAAGAGTAGTTCATGGTGGTCTGGGTCGAGTTAGGATCGGTGGACCGTGGACGGAACAGCTAATAAGGCGGGTGTCGTCTGGGCCAAGAATTTAAGGATGGAGGATCATATGAGACAGGGTAAGAGTTATAGAAAAGGGGCCGTCCATAAAGTATGTCACGATCTAGAGGGGGAGGGGTGTAAGAAAGTGTGACAATTTGTGACAGAGGGAGGGGTCAGGCCATGTGTGACGTCACACATTTATTTTTTAAAAGATTTTATTTCTAATTCTTTTATATATTTTTTAGTAAAATTTAATGGGTTTAAAAATAATTTTCAGAAATTTTGTGAAACATTTGAATTAGTTTTATGTAAAATTAGCATGAAATGCGTATCCCTGAATGTGTTGTTCACAATTCCTCTCGCTAGGAGCGCTAGTAATGCTGTTGCGAAGCCTTGTTTCAGGCACTATGTATAGCCTTGAGGTGTCAATTTTTTTAAATTCGAAAGTGTGACGTACTTTAGGGGGGTCCGAGATTTGTAACAGTTTGTGACAGGGGGAGGGGGTGCAAAATGGTCAAAAATAGCTTGACGTACTTTATGGACGGCCCCAAAAGAGTGTCTAAGTTTCTAATGAAAAGCCCGAGGTGTGATGGATAGAGGAACGTGTGGAAGGTGATGGTTTGTGATTAGTAATGATGGTGGAGAAACTGAAAATGAATCATTACCATTGGAAAACTTTTTTGTTTCACCGTGGTTGGACTGGGAGCGCTTCTGAGTGGATTTCTTGAAGAGGCGCTATATAAATTCTTGAAATGAATGAATGAATGAATGAATTGGAACTGCAAGCAAGCAGTAGACGAATGTTAAACAATAATAAACATAACCTCATTGATTCACAGATAGGACCATTTTAAATAGGTCGAAAAATTTATTAAAGAATATTATAGAATTTTTTAAGCAGTTCGCTTAGTTGACGACAGGGCTGAACGTGAGCCGAGTCTGTCCGGGTCTGTTACCGGCATTGATTTTCGCAACCTGTTTTTGCCGGTCTTAGCCGGGTCGCGCGTTTAAGACGTAGGCCTAATCATTCGTCACATTTACGTGTAGGCCCTATTATTTGATAAACTCGATACCAATTACCAACATTTAGTCAAAAACATTTCGGACAAAGGGCGTCGGCCTCAGCGGTAACGTTGTAGTCGTCCGCCCGAAGTCAGACCCCGCTCCTTTTTCAAATCACGTTCAGCCCTGGTTACCAACGATGGGGCTATTCGCTAGTAAATGGCGTCCGTGTTCGTTTCTATGATTCATGTCAAGTCAAGCGTTTGGAATTTGCTCCATTGCACCCGTCAGTTTTGTGTAGTGCCATGTTTCCGGATTATTCAGTGGATGTAGCAGCATGGACTATAGGCCTACTATCGATTCACTGCCACCCGCCAGGAAGAGTAGGTCGGCTTGCTAACGGTCAACGTTGGTGGATGTGTGTGCATACGATGCAAAAACATGCGTTTTAACGTGTAGCTACAATTACCTTTTTCTTAAATTTCGTAACCTTTTAAGCGAAATTATCATCTTGTCGACATCAAGATGCAAAGCTTGTGAACTTCGTACATGAATAAGAAGAAGAAGACATGAATAAAAAAATATAAGCATTATGCTTGTGAGCAATCATTCTCGGTCATTTTATGCATAGTTATTCTTGCTGCAGAAAGGTGCTTTGCTGTAGCTAAGGTTTTAAAAGTCACCCGATTAATCAGCGGAACGGTTGTCTGTGCTATCAATGAACCAACGGTTGTCATTGGCTTTGAAAAGCTGCCACAGTTAACTCGTGATTTCAATACCTGCATCCCTTCTGCAGCACAGTGTGCTATGCAATGTAGGCCTACTCGGGATGACATTTGTACGAACTACAACTACCGAGAAGATCTACGAAGGTGTGAACTTTTCCATTACCTACCAACTAATTGTACTGTCAAGCCGGGATGCAATCACGCTCAGGTAGAAGGATCTTGTGATATTGAATGTCTGTTTAGACGTCACTTTACAACCAAATGTAACAATACTTTATTTGTTTACTTCATAAACATACTTAGCCTACTCCGTGGCGTAGCTAACTTTTCATGGGCCCGTGTGCAGAATAAAGTGGTCCAAAAAGACAAAAGTCTGAAAATTGATTTGGGTCACATCTCTTCTTGTTCCATTCAGTTCAGTGAGTATCTGGACCAATTTTTGTGTCACTTGAAGGATATCTAGAGGCGGCTCAATTTTGAACGATAAATATTGATACTTCGAAATTTCGTCATAATGTGAGTATATTCGCATTTATGACCAAAAAGTCTTTTGAAACAAAACGACAGGAAATCACTATTTAGTGCTAACTGTTTAGCAAGTTCCTAGGTAGGCCTACAGAGAACAACATTAACACAAGTCTTTATTGATATGTTCCTCTACAGAAACTTTTATGGCTCTGTAATGGCTTCACAAAAGGTATTGTCTTGATTTTTGACTCTTGCTACAGAAAGGTGGAAAATCTGTATGGGTAAATTGGGTATCTTTCTCTGCGCAGTAGGCCTAATTTATTACTTTAATCTACCTGGCTTTGTCTCTCAATATGAGATAAATTGAATGCAACTGCCAAAGTCTGGTGTCATCGAGAAGAAAGCCTAAGACATCTCTGCCAGGCACATGCTGGCAATGATCATAGGTCGATGAGTCATGATCTTCGACTTGTCACATAAATATGATTCCAGTGGATTTCCAAAGTTCAAAATTTTGCATTCAATCCTGTTTGATGTTAAATTCTTTTAAGAACATTTGAGATTCTTATCCAGAGTGGTAGACTAGTTGCATTAATTCACATCAATGCGGGGTCAAAGAGACCAGGCTAATCAATTGCTTGGAAAAACACAAGTGATGTCTCTTGAAAGATGTTGTGGCAGCTTTCTGCACAATAACGTTGCAGATATTAAGTTCTGACTAGTTCAATAATCTTAAGTAATAGTTTGGAGCTTTCTCTCCTTTAAGCAAGATTCATGACCATAATACTCCATAGACAAGAGAATAAAAAAGGCCGACATTAGATCTGTTAAAACTTTTTCACCCCCAACGCGGAGAGTCATTTGATTTTTGAGGATTTTGCAAGAAGTCGATGAGCCACCTTGCATGGTGTACTGCCCCAGAAGCTGGAAACGAAATTGCACTTCTTGTCTCAAACGCCTATCAAGCAGGATGACACGCGATAATTGCAGAAGCTCGTCGTAATCTTCACGTTGGTGTTGGTTTTTCATAGAAATCGTTTTGGTCCATTCGCAATTCCGAAGGTTGTGGGAGCAAAAAAAACCGCTGGATTTCACAGATGCGAGCATACGGCGGTGGCTCATCATTGAGTGTCTGTTAAATAAGAGTACAACTGTACATGTGCAAGTCTTTAAGCCCGTGTGTGAGGCTGCAGTATTAAATGCAAGGCCTATATCCTCTGCTTCCGCCTCCGATCATTCAACATTTGAAGACCAGCATTAACTTGATGCTTTAAATTCTCTAATAAACTTGGAAACTACAAGAAACTTGCCACTCAGCTCCAGAAACACGTTCAGAATGGTCTGGATAAATTCTAGATAACATTTGCCATCGCAGTGCAGAAGGAGAGGTACCTCGGCTGAATACAATTCCTGCTCAGCTGCAGCCTTAGTCTGCGTGTGGCAGTTCTAATGACAGAATAAAATGTTCAAGTTTGAGCCACCTCTAAATATCATTGAATCGTTTCAATTTTTGGCATGTAAGCTACCCTGATGTATAGGAACAAGGACAACTGTGACCCAATTTGATATTTGAAATTTTATTTTTTTACATGGTAAGTTGGACCAGTCTAGTGCAGAAGTTCCACAAGGCCCCTGATTGACCTTGTTAGGCCGGTATTTTGTGTTCATGCAATCAGCATGAGAATTGTAGAAAAATAACACGGGGATCAGACGTTGACCTATGTGGAGTTGGGCGTACGATGAGGACTTTACTATGGCGTCCAAAGAAAGACTGGTGGTTAAACCCACAACCCTCCGCAATTCTTACTCTGTCTGCAATCAAGATAACTAAAACTAATCAATGACATTTTGCTATTAGACCTCGCAAAATAAACACGAATGCAACACGAATGAGACAGGTAAACTAAAGTGCTATAGCTTCATTGAATTTGAAATCTTTCACTTAGCATAATTATTATTAATTATTATACTTAGACCTATCCACTTATTATTAGCAGGCCTTCTAGTACAATGTAATGGCATCATAGAGTTTATTTCTAGCGTTTTGTTCCACAGAAATTGTCAATCATCTATCAATTTATTCAGATCCACCGTCCATGAGTTGCAATGTGCACACCAAAAAGACACGATCATCAATATTTTTATTGTAGGCCTACCTAAAAATAACTTTTAGCAATATTCCAAGCAAGTGCAAAACGGGGCAAATAAGCCTATACGTGATTCCCTACCACCCTGATCTACACGTGCTCAATTTTTCGTCTCCCAGATTGTGAGGTGAGAGCTGAGAGAAGTTGAGAACAGTGTGAGGATTGGAGTTGGGTTGTGAAACAGTGAAAAGAAGACTTACATGTAACTACCACCTCAAATCCCGACAATACTTCACCCTGGTTGAGGGAGATGTTGAGTCACTACCGTTAGGCTACTATATCCAGCAAATCACCGGAATATACAACATGCCTGTGACAGTAGCAGTATGAGATTTCTACGGCACATCGTTTAATTACAACATACGAATGTGACAGATAGACGGACATGATTAATTGATTATCACACCTATCCTAAATAGCATAGGCACCCATGCCACTTGCATAGGAAAGCGAATCAGTGTAAGAATCTTATCATCATCATCATCAATATCCTTAGGCTCAATGCCCGTAGGAGTCCGATGCCACTCTCTGTCTGAGTCTGTCTCGTGCCATGTTGCCCAGCTTCAACCGGTCCGGTCAACAGGTCTGCTCCATACCATAAACATCTTGGAGCACCTAGACCACCTTGTCTGTTTGAAGAGAATCGTAAAAAAGAGGCACGTAGGACAACGTGGATCAATGCCCGTTGTGTCCCACGCTCTCTTCCCCGACCCTCTCCATCGGTCTGTCCTGACCGACCTGTGCATGTCTGCCTCACATCATGACACCTTGAAGCATCTGGGTAGCTATGTTACTTGTGTCGTGGTTTTGGCGGATTACAATCGTCTTGGTTTTTCACTGCCAGCGTATCGCCACCCATCTGGCAAACCTTCCTCATTTTGTCCGGGCTTAGGACCGGCACAGGGACGTTGTGGTTCCCTGTGGCAGAGGATGGATGCAGTTTAACGTCATGCCCAGGACAAAAGAATCTTATGCTGCATGGTATCATTCGTTTCTTGCTCTCAACTTAAAACTATGTTATACTTCCTTTCATGACTCGAGACAAAAGCACAAGTTAAAACAAGTTCAGTAGGGTCTACACTTTTCCTGTAAACAACACGGCAGTTGACAGGCGTCACTGCATCAGTAAAGTAAAGAAGTAATGTGTGTTCACAAAAACTACATTTGTCACAAAATAATGCGAATTACTAATTAGTTTCGATTAATAAAAAAAATATTTAACAATCTCTGTCGAGGGCCGTGTGCTTTGCACACATTGCACGCATGGTAGCTACGCCACTGATCTAGGGCTCTGGGCTATAGGCCTAGCAGGATATCACACTACCACAGCTATCGATTGACTGAATCGCAGAGCATAATAGCAGAGGCGTAGCGACCGCCCTCCGTACGCTCCGACCGGAGGGGGCCCCGCAAGGAGAGGGGGCCCCTAAGAGTAGTCAAAATTGCAAGGTAGCCTACATGTACATGTATAACCATAGGCACGTAATATTATTTTATTGACGCTATGGCACAATTCATGTCGGTTTTACTGACAAAACCTGAAGTAAAATAGACTGAATTCATGTACGTACAGACTGTGGGTCGTGGGTCTATGTGTAGCCTACATAATATGAACTATGCATATTGCATAAGATTAATACCGCATTCCAGTCTCTGCATTGTAAAGGACCCGCCACCTAGGACATTGTGTTCGGAGGGAGCCGCGTTTTTTGTTGCTACTGCCCTGCATTATAGAGTAGGCCTACGGTACCTGTTGACATTCGATAACGCTGGAAGTGTCAATGATGAATGGAATCGCAAGCGAAGAATAGACAAGTCGTCGTGAAGTCCATAATTATTGCTGCACATTTTGTTTTGTGACATCGTCTGGTATCTAAGTATACAATGTAGTCCAACAGTACTGTTATCATTAAATGCGTGACAGCCGGTAGACTCCGTAGATTGAAATCCCAACAAGGCAATGGTTTCTCCGATCTTTCAGCCTCTGGTTATTTTCTGCCTATGGGTTCTTACCATAGAAAGGTACTTCACTGAAGCAAAGGTATTCAAGGCCACCCGTTTAACTAACTGTCTGTGCTATCGATGAACCAACCGTGGTTATTGGTTTTGACCAGCCGCCCTTTCTATCCGGCGATTCCGATACCTGCGCTCCCCCCGCGGCACAATGCGCTTTGCACTGTAATCGGGATGACAACTGCACCAACTACAACTACAGAGAAGATCTTCGACGGTGTGAACTGTTCCACCATACTCCCTTCAACTGTACTGTAATGCCAGGATGCAATCATTTTGAGGTAAAAAATAGCGGTGCTCTTGAATCAAAGTGCCTTAAGTTTAATCTTTTATATTACTTTGCAATGAGTTATCTCAGTTAGACCAAGCACGAACACGTATCAGTCCTAGCCTCATCTAAATAATTTCCTGCTGAATAAATTCTTTTCAATTAGTGAAGATTTTTATTTGCTAGTCAACAATAAATTATTATTCTCGTTGCGTGTTTTCGCACAAAGTTAACCACGAATATTTCTTGAATAAAGTGCACGCTATGATTTATGATTGTATGGACAGATGGTCTCGAGATGACGATTTCAATCAAAGTTTGTAATCTTGCATGAATATTAAAAGATGAATATTTGTATGCCAGACGTTAAAATATGAATCATGGACCCGCGTGCCATTTTTTAAAATTTATAGCGCAAGAAATTACGTCTTGTAAGCTTATTGCATTGTATATATTATTTGATCTATTAATTTATATGGCACGTCTCGTAGAGTACACTATTCAATAGATGCTTCCAGTTGTCTTCAGACAGTGGTAAGAGGCACGTGGCCGACCAGTTAATATGTAGATGATTCCTCAGTGCATGGCCATAAGGTGGTTTTCTGTAAGGCGCCCTTGTAACGGCATGGCTGTGTTACTGCGCCATATAAATCGTCGTAATTATTATTATTATTATTATGGCCAATGAAAGGGAATTCTTGCGTTTAAGCCATGGCGTTCCTAGCTCGCTGGACGAAGAAGGTGGGTCACATAGAGATTGGGAGCTCGGCCTGTATAATATGACAGGTAAATCGAGTTCAACCCTAGCAATAATTAATGGGAAGCCAATGAAGGTAGTCAAGCATACAAGCAGAGTTGTGGGACGAGCGCATGAGTCGGGCTTTCAGTCTGGCAGCAGAATTGAACTGAGTCCGAACGATGCTGCAGTACGTTACAGGCTTTTAGTACATTTAAGTTCATCCCCATTCCCTAACTCACTTGTATCAGTTTTGTCATCGACTCTTGTAGTCCCTTTGCTTGTTAGCCTACGCCAGAAGGGCGATATCATCCGCAAATCTCAAGTAACTTATTCTGTCCTTCTTTCACAGCCCGTTCCTCTCTTTAATGCAGTGCCATAGCCATGGTCAGTCACCCTAGCATTGTCTGTAACTGAATGATTTTTAATTGTTTGACTGCTACAATTGTTCTATTGTGGTTGGCAGGTGAAAGGACTAAACTGCTGTCGCTGTAGTCCAGGTGAGTTTTATCAGCTGCGCTACATCTCATATGAAGAACAGTATGGAACAACCATTATAATTATGGCAACGCCATGTTATGCTACATGTATGTCATGACAACGCTATACTATGCTATGCAATGGTAACGCTATGTTATGCTAAGTATGAATTTACGAATTCCCAGTTTCACTTTAGACCCTGCATCTTTGCAATGAGTTCAAAACATCGAGCCTGGTCAAGAAGAGTAGCCTAGATGTCTTCAGGATAAACGCCGTCCTTTGTGGCGCCTGTATGTGACACTTTAATTATTATTATTTTATTATTATTTTTTTTTTTTTTTTTTACCCGAGGTATCTATAATCCCTTAGGTGTCAGATATTAATAAGCAATTTTAACTCTGGAGTGGCCATCCGAGTCAAGATCAGGGAGAACAAAAGTGCTGTGAAATGCAACGGCATTGAAGCGCTGAATAATAATTGACAGACGCTGGAACAAGTAACTCGTTTCTCTGGGTTCGCCAGAAACTTGAGCCAAGAGACGTCCCAGGTCGGCGAGAAAAGCCTGTCCCTTGGCGTTGATTGGTCTCATTGTTTCGAAAGCCAATGGGACGAAATGGTATGATTGCATCAAATGTGCATACTTAGTGTTTTTTCTGGCTTCAGCCAGTTCAGCAGCACCTCCCGTCCGGATGGAGGTTGTGGATAAGTAGGATGGAGCCACAGTGTCTGCGACTGTAACGTCCCAGGTCAAGCAACGACCTGAGCGCCACGGTATCAGTGTTAGACCATCTGGTTTCTTCCCATCCGACCTTGACAAACCAGGTGGTTCCTTAACTGCTGGGATGCCCGCCTGAACGAGACCCCTGCAGATAAGATCATTTATCATTATTATTTATATAATAAAATTATATATATATATTTATTTATTTGCTTTATTGACAGAATAACCGGTTGACATAACGCGACCTTTAACAAGCACAAACAGAGCAACGAATAAAGCCTAATAATTTTTATATAGGCCTAAAGGTTTTTATGCAGCATCCGTGATGTGAAGTTTTTATTGCTTTATTGGTTAGTTTAAATGGATGCGGTCTAGGGCGCAGATTGTATTTACTAGGATGTCTTTATGAGAAAAAATGATGAAGTAGGCTACATAATCGTTTTCCCTAACTACAGCTGCGAAGAGGGTAGCATCAGCAGCCTCAGACATAATGTCTGCTCTTGGGAAGTAGGAGGGAAGGAAACCATCTCGTCGGACACGTCCCAGGAACCTTTCGATACGGTCGACCTCTCCAGCGCTCAGTAGTCCTCACCAGGCTGGAGAAGCGTACAGCAGACGTGCAAATGTGGTCGCTCGAGTAATGACGCGCAAGGCCAGTCCAGGCATGCCATGAGCACGCAGAACGCGAGTAACATGTAGGGCCTTGTAGGCTAATATTGGTCATAGACTAGTTGTATGGCACCTGTATGTGACACTATCGTTATTGTTGTTATAATTATTATTATTATTTTGCGCCCCAGATGCTGTGTAGAATATTAAATAGCCTAGAGTCTTTTAGGCCGACTTTGTATAATAGACTAGTCAGGATTAATCATTCACAGCTAAATATTTTACAACTAGCGTCAGCCGCGTCACTTAGGCTGCTGTTAGCGCCCTTGTTGTGTTGCAGGCTGTCTGTTCTGTTAGTCAAAATTGATGTTAGGCTAATTGAGATAGCTGTATAACGGAAGGCTATAGCTTACCGTAACCGGTTGCCGGATTGTTGAATAAAAAAAAAGATTATTATTCGGGAAAATTTAATTTTCAGCAGATTTTATATAATTATTACGCTTATAGGTAGCCCTATGTTTTTTTGTCTTCAGTTTGTCCTGCGGGTTTCCAATATCTACCTAATGTTGGCCACTGCTATTCGCTTATAATCGAAGCAGTTAATTGGACAACAGCCATTCAGAGATGTCAAGAGGTCTACAACGGTTCGTATCTCGTGATGATCAACAGCTCCGCTGAACAGGACGCGATGAAATCTTATCTGACCTCTCGGTTTAGAGGTGAGTCCTGGCAACAGTGAGAGATGCTACCGGTATCATCTGGTTCTGGGTTCTGTGGGCTTTCATTGTAAGAACTATATAGTAGGTCTAGGCTATGTAGTCAGTTTGTATACGATAAATGCCTTATTCGTGCTTGCATAATAAAAATAAAGTATCTATCGTCCTGAGTAAGAGCAAGTAGGTAGACTCTGTTAGATGGACTGTGATCTGACTGCTGAGCTATCGTGTAAACAGGTTTGAGTAACATCAGTGTCCTTATTCTGCGTTTGAATCTGAAGTAATGCACTCTGTTCTGACATTGTTCTGAGTTTTAAAAAATGATAGATATATGCGAAGGAAATTTATTTGGTGGCGGATCTGTCGTACAATAAGCTTAAGATTTGTGTATCACTAGTTCATAACCGCTACACAAAATATGTAGTTGACCTAAATGTTTTAAATCGTAGGCCAGGCCTATATCGGTTTTCACACCATCTTCCACAATGGTTAATCAAATCGTAAGCTCAACGAGAATTTATAAAACTTCTTTTACAATTATAGGTTACTAGCTATTATGAGGCGCTCTCAGCGCGACAGCCCGAGGTAAAAAACGAAGTCTTAGAGCAGCGAAGGGATGAGAATTTCTTTTCTCTTGATTGTTTCGCCATTTCTTCTTCATATATTATTTTGTCGCTCGGTTTCACATTTAGATTGCGTCTTTGCTCTGTTTAGATATTAGTAGACAATTTTATAGCAATCACGCTATTGGTGCAACAACGCAAAAATAAAACTAATCGATATTGCAGATAACACAACAGATGCTTGCGTGTACCGTGATCGTTCTACAAAATCGGTCTGGCTTAGTGCTCAGCGTCAAAACACAAGCAGTTGCAACTCAACTTTTGTTTGGAAACCAGAACCTGGAAAAGAATTTCCGATGACTTATAGCAACTGGTCGTCCGGTGAACCGAACTGTTACGATGGCAAAGAACATTGCGTGCATGTATCTGTCGCGAGAGCTTACCAGTGGAATGATGCGGGCTGCGAAAACGCAATGTGTTTTCTCTGTCAGTTTGATGCCATGTAGACCAATTATTGCAGGAGTTGTAGGCCTAATAATTATAATAGTGCGTAAGCATAGGGTGACAATCAACGTACATGATTTCTAACTATTAATCCATTGCCCACCATATGCGCATTTAGCTTATAACTCAAACGTAACCTATGTAGGGGTGTAGGCCTATAATTTTTGCGAGGACGATGGATATGGCAGGCGAACATTGATGAAGTAGGCCCAGCTAGTGTTTAGCGTGCTGGTCGGCTTAGCTTCAACCGATGTTTGTTCAATGTTTTGATGTCCAGAATTATTATACTGTGCGGAAGAAGCCAGTTGTTTTGTGAAGTCAAATTTGTTTAGTCTCTATGACCCAGGTGTTCAATGTTAGTTTACTGTAGTGTAACAATGTTCTGCTCGACAATAATTATAATATTCTTTAAGCACTGATCTCTCCCTCAGAATACAATGCACGGGCTGTTCACATAATGCAATGTCTTTTGGACACGCAGTGAAAAAATCAGAAATTACATGTAGCCTATACTATAGCCTACAACATAATATACCTACCGATTAAAAGACTGGGTATTGATTTCAGGAACGAAACTCAACAATGAATTGCCATTGTTATGCTTTTAAACTGCACGAAGTAGCTTATAGACCAGTGGTTCTTAACCTTTTCAATGGAGCTGAACCCCTAGAGAAACCCATGACCATTCACCGAACCCCTCAAATTTGAACAATAATTTTTCTTTTTGCTCGACATACTCTGTGGTATAAGTATATAAGAAAAGGGTAATAGTTGCTTTTAGCGTACGTCAAACGATGCTTTTTCTGCAGGAAAAAAAATTGCATTATATCGTATCGGTAATACCTTATATTACTTCACAGAAAGATGCCTGCTGGTGTTAATTATCGGTGCAGTAAGACAAAACTAAGGTTAACTGGATGAACAGTTTAAATTTAATAAGGTTTCAAACAAATTTTATTACATAAAAGTTGAAAAAATAGCAGATAATTTTTCACTGAATATGTATATATTTCAGAGGCCCTCTGCCGAACCCCTGGCACTGGCTCATCGAACCCCAGGGGTTCGGTCGAACACTGGTTAAGAACCACTGCTATAGGCCTATATAACAATGTTTATAATGACAATAGGCCTAATATTTAGGCTATAATAGCATTTATATTTAAATGAATTTTTATTTTTTGTGATCACTTCCGAAAATCGAAAGATTAATATTAATAATCATGGAAAAATAGCCATACATTCCCTCTGTAGAATGGTATAATTTAATTCTCTACACAGTAAACTATGGAAAGGATATAGTTTGTAATCTAAGCTATATGGGCCTACCACCCTGGTACGTCGACTATTTATGGTATAGCGGCAGCCTATCTTTGAAAGGACTGGTGTGAGATACCATTGCATTTTTTACTTTTTGTGTAAATGAACCCCCTACAGCCACCTAAGATGTCAAAATCTTATTCCGTACGAAGTAGTTTGTGATGCAGCAAACCTAACAGATGGAGGGGTGGTAATCACCCCTTGGAAGGCGCCCTGTCGTTTGCGCGCAGGACGTTTGCGCGCCGTCGTTTGCGCGCCGTCGTTTGCGCGCCGTCGTTTGCGCGCAGCAAAAAATGCCCGTCATTTGCGCGCGGGACGTTTGCGCGCGCGCAGTGTGGATTGACTTGTACTGTTACGTCTGCCATCTTCGTATGATCAAACACCGAACTCCTGTATGATGGGTCGGCCTATTTTATTCGCACTTTGATGTATACTCCTGTTCCTCTTCGCGTCTAAACCTATATCAATCTATTGTTTATCAACCTATTGTTCTTGTTTTGATTTCGCATATTATAGCCTACCTGTCGTCTTCGTATAATGAAACAGCAAACTCCTGTGTTATGTGTACGATATAGGCGCGTTGATGTGTATTTAAGCAGTCATTTAGTAGAAAAACATTGATGGGTTGCTGAACTTACTGCTAAATTAAGTAGTTATTTTGTAGAAAAACAATACAGATTTTCATAAGATTAAAGTGATTATTTCGTAGATTCCTTAGTTTGCATATTGTGACGGCGCGCAAATGACGGCGCGCAAACGTCTAACGCGCAAATGACGGTGCGCGCAAACGTCGGCGCGCAAACGACGGCGCGCAAACGTCTTGCGCGCAAATGGCTGGACACCCCCCCTTGGAAACGGGGCTAAAAGGTACAGTGGTGTATTTGACACTCAGGGTATTCAGGACAGCCTCTCTGTTCTTTTTAACACACGAAAGAATCATTTATTATGTATGGACCTGCAATACGTCTAAATACAGGGTGCGTTTTGGTTTACTATCAAAACCACGCACGCAAAACCGCGCAAACAAAACCTCGCACAATCATTATGCATGATCATTAACGCGCACGAACTTTTAAAGTAGGCATTAGATGTTCAACTGTTCTAGAGTCTTGGAGCCAATTTGTATGCATTGAACTATTATACATATTATATATTACATAAATTATAATAAATTATTCTACTAGCAGCGCAGTGGATGAAAAGAAATTCTTCACAGTAGGTTAATACAACGACGTGTCTATCATTGCGTGGTTATGATCGTGCGCGGGAATGATCACGCGCGGCAATGAACGTGCGCGGTTTTGAGCGCGCGGTTTTGTGTGCGCGGTTTTGTGCGCGCGGTTTTGTGCGCGCGGTTTTGTGCGCGCGGTTTTGTGTGCGCGGTTTTGACCGGATACCTTGCGTTTTGCCCCCAGAACAAAATCTAATTTGCTTAATATTTAAAAGTTTATGCTCAGCAAATAAAGGACCAGTATGACAGTTAACAGTGGATTTAGTAATTACACGTACATGTAGGCGATATGGCTTTTTTGAAAGGTTCTTAAAACATGGAGATGGGTATCATAGGTAGAAGTCCAGATTAAATTAGAGCAAGTACATGTAAGGTATGGATAGACTAGGGTGAGATATAGATTAGTAAGCACTTGAGAAGCAAGTAAGATACTCTCTTAATAATGCCCAGCGATGCTTTTGAGTTTTTTAAAACTTATTTCATCTATATGAACTTTCCATTTTAGGTGCTGATTAATATGAACGCCAAGGAAATTTGTCGTGTAAACTTGAGGAATAAGCTTGTTGTCAATAAGTAGCTCATTATCTGTTATAGATATTGTTATAGGTTTAATAAAATATAAATAATATAATAAATATAATAAGCTTATGTATTGTAATTATATATATTATTGTAATTATGGGTCGAAGTCAAGCGAATGTTGTCCGTTTGATTTATAGAGGTCCGACATCAACATGTTGCTGGCTTCCAACTGTGGCCATTATGAAAAGACAATCATAATAATTATGCGCATCAACTAATTTCCGGTCTTTTGAGGCATTGACGTAGGCTACCGGTAATGACTTTTATTGTATTATATCTCCCGCTAATTCAGTGTCTATGACTCTAATCTATTAGTCGTAGCGTTAGTGATGAATGCAAGCGTTAGCGACGAATAGAATAGTCGTCATGAAGCGTGACTATGCTGTAATCTCATATACTGCAGCACATTACACAATGCACAATTTGCACATTGCACATTTTTGCATTGCGACTTCGTCCGGTATCTGCCTGCATTTCGACTGTTGTCATTAAGCGTTAAACCGTCGATGAACTCAGTAGTTTGAAATAATAGCAAGGCGATGTTTCCTCCGATCTATCAACCTCTGATTATTTTCTGCGTAGGGGTTCTTACCACAGAATGGTATTTCACTGAAGCAAAGGTATTCCAAGCCACCCGTTTAATAAATGGTACGGCTGTCTGTGCTATCGATGAACCAGCGAGGGTCATTGGTTTTGACCAGCCGCCTGTTCTATCCGGCGATTCCAATACCTGCGCTCCCGCTGCGGCACAATGCGCTTTCCACTGTAATCGAGATGACAACTGCACCAACTTCAACTACAGAGAAGATCTTGGAAGGTGTGAAGTGTTCCATCATACTCCCATCAACTGTGCTGTAGTGCCAGGATGCAATCACTTCGAGGTAAACATAGATCTAAATCTTGAACCCAATGAAGTTGCGTTTATACTTTTTATGTCACTTTGCAATAATATATTCATAATCTCAGTTATGCCCCCAAATTCCTTATTAGCCTATTAAACATAATATAATCTAAATAAATTCTTTTCAACTGACGATCATTTTGTGATATTATTCAACACTATTCTATTTCAGTGCTTCTTTCGCACAACCAACACGATATAGCCTATAACCTATTTTCTGGAATAGGGTGCACCCTATGTGAGACAGGATATCTCGAAGTAACTGCTTCCACCAACGTTTTAAGCCTTAAGTCTTTCGTCTTTCATATAATTAGGCCTATACTGAATGAACTAATGAATTAATAGGCGAATATTTATATGACAGACCTTAAAATATGAATCACGAACTCGGATGATTTTTTCAATTTTAGTGACAGATAGCCTATTCGGTTTTGTATTGAATTGTATCTAGATTGTACCACGAACAATGCTACTGGACTGGATGATGACAAAGGACGGTTACAGAGGGCTAAAGAGTGATGCACAGAACAGAAATGCGTGGCGTCATTGGACATTATTATGAACCTGCCTGACGGCAGAGAACTAAGTTAACTAACAAAAAAGAATGAGTCTAGATATTAATTTGCATAGCACCTCTTGCAGTGTACGCTAATCACAGATGCCTCCAAGTGCGAAAGATGAAAATATAGAAAATGGTTTTGAAATGAGGCATCTGACCCACCAGATAATACGCAGGAACGTGTCAGGGGTCCCACAGTGCAGGACAATTAAAAAAAATTATCGCGCTTAAGCCATGACATTATTAACTCGCCAGACGAAGAGATCGTGGTGCCTGTCAAAGGAGCGGAGCGGGTAAAGAGACGTAACTTTCTATGTGATGGTGGTGTCCAGTCACCACCACGTTAAAAAGTGGTCGTGACAGTCACCACCACTTTTTGGTCCGGCAAAGAAATATTTTTAAACATGAAAAGATTTGACTGTCTAACAGATAATATTTATCATGCTATTAAGACTGCATGGTTGGTCAGATTTGAGATCGGGGCAAATATTAGGCTATTAAGAGAGCTGTGACATAAAATATATTCGTACCTATTAAACGCTTAGATGGAAAAAGAACGCTTTTAGAGAGGGCGACAGATCGATCAATACGTCTTATAGGACCCAATATTACATTCGATTTTGTAGGAGATAGGCAATACAAGTAAATTTCAAAACATGAAAATTTTGATAATTAAAGCGCTGTGTGTAGAGGAACGCCACTGAAATTATTTGAATAACCCGTCGTTTTCTAAACGGTGCCATGCAGCTGGATTGGCGTGATTGTCAGTAGGCCTACAATTGAGCAAACAGTGCAAAATACACACGACTTTGAGATAAAATTGGAGTGCATAGCTATCGAGACAGACGAATTGAATATAGGAGGAATCTGAATAAAATTTGCAAAAGAGATGTATTTTAAACGTTGATTTAATGTTCCGTTAGTGGACAGATCGTAGAGCGCACCAGCGAGAGCGACGAAATGTGGTAAAGAGTAAGAATGGATAAGGAAGGGAGGGAGAGTTATCACCATAGTTTATAATAAGTCGTATCTGGGGAAGGGGTAGAGGAAGCTGATGGAGAAAATGGAAGAGAGAAGTTGTGAGCAGATGAATAGTCACCACCACTTTTCAGAGGAAAGTTACGCCCATGGACATGCCAAGGTCGACAGACAGTTGGTGTCATATACTGTAACAGGGTGGGCCATAAAAAAATACCCTTACGGATTTTGCCAATATCCTGGATAGGAAGTACACAGATTTAAATCACAATTTGGCAAGCGTAAAGACAATTCATATTTATATACCTCATACCTCTACTCATCTGATCCTCTGATCCTACACCTTCCAATCCGAAATGACATCAACCTTAGCAGCTACTCCCGCCCCTATGACAACCGGACTCAGACCTCCTTCTGACTACCCTTTGAGTAGCCCTCTGACTCGATGCAGCGCTCGCGAATAAGCTGGTGCTTGCGATTGACTTTCGAGTAGCGCTTTCGAAGTTCAGAAATTACGATTAAAATATAAACATAACTAGAGGGAGCACTTGCTCCTGGAAAACTGACACCTATTTTTCATTCATTCAATCATTCAATCATTCATTCATTCAAAAGTATTGTGCCCTCAAGAACCTATTTTTAACTACAGGGTCTATTTTTGACTTTTTAACAAACGTCGTCGCACTAGAGAAATTATTCAATTAAAAAAAAGTGTAACTGAGAAATCTACATTCATAAACTTCTATGAAACATACAGATGAATATTCCTAATTTTCTGCTTTGCATTTTTCAACTTCGTGCTAAAAAGTTAAATAATTCTGCGGGCATCGACTGATATTTGAGAACTCGGCCAGTAAAACACAGGTCATAGTAAAGTCTGTTTTTCACACCCCAATTCCAAGTGTATCATAGTTCAACCCCAGTTATTTTTTCACAATTCTCACACTGGCATTAGACATGATTCTGATGCGGTATTGTGGACGTGAGGAAGAGATTGTAGATCTAACTGGAGACTGCAGTGCAGTCTGTGAATGGTATAGTCTTTAGCCAGGATCAGTCCATGTGAACCCCAAATAAATGGGCATCGGCGTCCAAGCGTAGCTGTTCAAAGTTTGGGTGTGGTCCGGAAGGGATAACAATCGGACAATTTACCCCATCAGTGCCTAAAATCGATTGTTCTTCTTGCTTTGTCTGTAGTTGCGTGATTTGCATTGTTTACCTGCTGGAATAATTGTTCTATTGTTATTGGCAGATAAAAGGTCTAAACTGCTGTAACTATTCAGGTGAGTTTTATCAATTGCGCTATTATATATCATAAGAAGAATAGTATGGATTATGGAACAAACCATAATGCTATGGCAACGCGATGACATGTTATGCTATGGCAACGCTATGTTATGTTGTATCAGTGCTATGTTATGTTCTGTTCATATTCTATGCCGTGCTGACAGTGCTGCAACTTATTGACATTAGAATTTTATTATTATGCATTCTCGTGTAAGACGAACTTACGAGTTCGCAGATTAACTTTACCTGCGCGTAACGAATTCGAAACCTTCAGTCTATCCTCGCCCATTAGTAGCACATCATGCACATGTCCCATCCAATTTAGTCGCTTTTCTAGATGATAGACTCCAGTTTCTCTTGCCCTGTTCTTTCTCTTATGTTATTATTTTATTATTGTCTCTCCAAGAAATGTGCAGGATTTTTCACAGCCATCTATATGGTACGCTGCCTCCAATCTTCCCCTATTATCCATTCGTGACACCGTCATTGGTCATGTCTCTGCACCATAGAGCAGCGTGCTCTTCGATTACGACACTCTCCTTCATTTTCTTGCCATTTCGCTACTTTCATAATTTTAGTCTTCTCCGAGTTTATGGCAAGCCCAGCCGTTGGCGCCTCTTCTTGTACTTTGCTTGTTGGTTCCTTTATTCCATCTCAGTTATTTCCAGTAGAGCGATGTCATCCGCAAAGTCTAGGTCGCTAAGTCTTTCACCACTCATTCATTTCAATCCGGTGTTGTTGTGCGTTGTTGCCCTTGCCATTTGATTACCCAATCCACCACTAATGCAACGAACAGTTGTGACACTGTTGTGACAGCCTTGCCGTACTCCAGTCACAACCTGGAACTATTCACCCACCTCTAGTCCATACCTCACCACACATCGACTACCATGATAGAAGCTCTTGATGATGCCTATGATCTTTGCTGGAATTCCATAACTCCTCATTGTTTTCCAAAGCAATTCCGTGTGGACACTGTCAAATACCTTTCTGAAATCGATGAAGTTCATCACATAAAAGCCTTCTCTATAATTTGACCAACTGAATCAGACATTGTTTTATAATTTGTGATCAAAAGAATCAAAAAGACGGGAACTACATGGTGCAGGTTCACTAGGTTGGAACTGTGACGCCAACGTTAAAGAATTAGGTCTATATTGATGAACAATAATATAAGAAATTCTATTTTTTACTCTTAAAATTACTTTATATACATGTAGGCTAGGCCTTGTCAGGATTCATCACTTAAGCTAAGTACATGTACATATATATATATATATATACACATATATATAGTACAGTAGGCTATATACTTTAAAACGGGCGTCATTTGAAAATTAAATTATTAGCAGATATATATAGGCCTATAGCCTATATATATATATATATATATAGGCCTATATAATATATGCCTAAGTAGGCCTACATTTTCTGCTTTCAGTGTGTCCAGTCGGTTTTAAGTATCTACCTGAAGTGGGCCACTGCTATGCGCTTATAAGCGAAGCAGTTGATTGGGCTACAGCTGTACAAAGATGCCAAGAGGTCTACGACGGTTCGTACCTCGTGATGATCAACAGCTCAGCTGAACAGGACGCGATGAAATCTTATCTGAAATCTCAGTTTAGAGGTGAGTTTTGGCAAAAGTGAGAGACAGAATGATGTGATCGACTGGTTATGTAGGTTTTTATTGTAAGCCCTATAGTTGGTTTGTATATGATTGATAGGTGTCTTATTCGTATTCGTAGGCCTAGGCCTATACCCAAATAAAGTGTCTTTCGTTCCAAGTAAAAAGCAACCGCACAAGACACTCAGTAGAGGGAGCTAAATACCCATCCCTGCTCTGTCCCTGTATGTGGTGAGCAATTCGACTGTTTTATGGTATTTTACCTGTTCAGCCTATTCAGCCATTTGTGTTTTGATGGGTTGTTGTTCTTCCCAAAAAATTATTTTGCGAATTTCTGTGTCAGAGTTTCCTGCCACTTCTGTATCTATCGCTAATGATGCCAAAATGCCATCCATAGAAATTATAGGTTTAAACTTTAAAGCCTACCGTACATTATATCGAATTAATGTGCACAATAACAATGAATGTACGTGACTTTAATATATCAAGTTTTAATCATGGTAGGCTATAGGTAATCTCACAGGTTACAGGACCGGTAGCACCAAGCAGGGTAAAACGCCCCTCTGCATTTGCATGTAATGCAGGTCCATTCTTAGCCAGCAATTTTTCTTATGTTACGAAAGAAGACAGGCAGTCCTACATACCCTCGGAATCAAATAGACTAATAGAACATAAATTAAATAAATCAATCAAATAAATCAAATAAATAAATAACCTCTATAAAATAATGCTTGGCTTTAGAGTTTAGAGGTCACAAAAGTTTTCAGAAAATACAAAGTGATAGCTTTGCAATAGCGTCCATGTGGAGACCGCGTGTTACTTACCCGAATATCAGGGTTTCTGTCAAAACCGTGAGCAGCTGGGCACAAAACCTCGAGCACACAACCGCGCGCCCAAACCGCTCGGATTAAAACCGCGCGCAATCATATCCGCGCAAACTTGGAAATGACAGACTACCCGACACAAGCATTTATTTATATTATTTATTTATATTCTCTTTGTAGCTATAGGCCTATATTTATTGAAGTCTTAGCCCACTCTTATAAACACTGAAAAGTACAACTATTTTGTTAAGATGACACCTTAAAATGCTGCCATTGCAATGTGGAATTAAAAAAAGTTTCTGATGGGGAGGGGACTCATCCCCCTCCATACACCCCTCCCCCTACCGGACTCGGCGCTAGGCGCCTCATGCGCCTCTTGTCTCCCCCCAGAAACCGGAATTTCGCCCCAGCGTAGGGGGACTAGATTAAACACTGATTGGCTGTGTCTTGGAAGATTCGGTGGCCACCAAGACCTAGGTTGTTGACCAGCAATGTTTTGTACCACCTCTAGTTCATTCATGCATTGCTCATTACGGCAGGCCCTTTATAAACTTCCAAATGGAAGGGTGGTGGATACCAGGAAGTTCGCTGAATTTCAATAGGCTAGATGCGCAAACAAGCACGGTTATGATCGCCGTTGTTATGATCGCGGTTTTATCTATTTGACTAGATATCAAATACGCGAACACGCGCTCCGTACGTAGTAGTACGTAGGCCTACGTCACGGAAAAAATAACGTACGCGTACGCAGGCGTAGACCTCCTATAATACGTTACAATGCTATTGTTGCAGTTGCATCTTTGCAGATAGAGTAAAATACATTAAATTTGACGGAAACATTGGTGTTGGCCTACGTCCATGCAAATCGTCGTCTTTTTAAAGGAATAAATTATGTGGACTATCAGTAGGAAGCTGTTATATTGTAAGTGTAGTTCCACTGAGAATAGCAGTTATTCCATTGAGACCGTTATTCAATGACACATCAGTTATTCAATGACATATTGGTTCTCCAACCTCCAATTCCCGACCCAGACGACACCCGCCTTAGTATGTTCCACCCCTCTGATCCTATGGTAACTCGATCCGGACCACCTCGGACTACGCTTACGGACAACCCTTTTGACCCAACGCAGCGGTCGTGAATAAGTTGGTGCCCCACGCTTGGCTTTCAAGTAGCGCTTTAGAAATTTGGAGATTACGATTACGATTACGAGTCCGATACTGAATAGAAGATAATTATATGTAGGGCCTATATTTGTAAGCTACCTGTATGTGCATATGTTTAGCGCCCTTCGAGATACTTACTCAGAGGCGCTCCCGACTGCAGCACGGACACTGAGTCGGAGTTTCACGCCGAAGCGCATGCGAAATCGTGAGTGAAGGACTTGCTAAAGGTCCTTAAGAGGCGGCTTGTGGTGGATTCGATCCGGCATCCCTCCGGCAAGGCAAAGAACATACCCACTAGACCACCACGCCCCACACGAAGATGAGTGAATCACATGAGTAAATTACTTGATGTCAACGTACGCCAAGGTATACGATCAAACTAACAAAACATCAAAATTGACCTACACGTACCACAAAGTACTAGGGGACTGCGGGTACAGCATTTTGCTACCCGACCCGTACCCGTGAGGTAGGACCACTACCCGTGCCCATACCCGACCCGTGCTCAAAATTACTACCCGAACCGTACCCGCGGGTATACCCGTGCCCGTATCATACCCGCCACGTCATTAACAGGTCATGTACCAGTACAGTCCAGGGTAGTAGGTTTACAACTTAGCATGTGGTAAAATGGCAGTAACAGTAATAAATATCAATATGATGATGTTGGTAGTAGCAGAAGCTGTAGTAGTTATAGTAGTAGCAATAGTAATGGTAGTGTTGTGGTAGTGATGGTGATCGGAGAAGTAGTAGCAGTCATAGTCACTGTAGCAGTAGTTGTAGTTGTAGTTCTAGCGGTAGCAGTCGTAGCGGTAGTATTAGCAGTATCAGCAGCAGTAAGAGTAGCAATAGTATAGTAGTAGCAACAGTAGTATCAACATTTTGTAGTAAAGTGGAAAGATTTTAATGCATAACGAATATTCAAATATAGGCCTATTACTAATTACTAATTTCCGAATGCACTAAGGAAGGAAAAGAAGAGGTAGTTAACAGAAGCAGAAAGATAATCACAAAGAAGGAGAAGAAGACAGGGAGGCAGAGAGGGACAAATAAGAAAATGAGGCCGAAGAAAGAAGACGATAAGGAAGAACAAGGAAGAGAAGAGGAGGCCGAGGAACAGGAAGAGGAGAAGAGAAGGAGGAAGAATAGAAGGGAGGGGCAAAGCGGCAGGGAGGCAAGGAGGGAGGCAGGGAGAGAGTGAGGGGGAGAAAGGGAGGAAGGCAGAGACAGAGGGATAGCGGGAGGCAGAAAACCAGAGAGGCAGGCAGACAAGAAGGAGCGACGGAGGAAGGGATGGAATGAGGGCGGGAGGAAGGCGGGGGGAGGGACGTAGAGAGGTGGAAGGGACGGAGGGAGGAAGGAGAGATGGAGGCAGAGAGGCAGGGAGGCATGAAGTGAGGCAGAGGAAAATGATGTAGAGAGGAAAAAGGGATGGAGGGTAAGAGGGAGTAGAGATTGAAGAGTAAAGAGAGAAGAGATGGAGAGGGAGAGTGAGAGAAAGAAGTAGGAGAGGGGAGGAGAGTGGGAGGAAGAGGTGAGTGGGATGGGAGGGGGAAGCGGAGGAGGTGGGTAGGGAGGGGAGAGTCAGAGGCAGAGGCAAAGATAAAAGCAGAGAAATAGGGAGAGGGAGAGGTAGCGGAAAAGGGATAGGGAGAAGGAGGAGAAAGTGAGAGCGAGGGGATGAGGAGTGAAAGTGGGAGAGTGTGAGAGAGAGAAACAGAGAGAGTGAGGGATAGGGAAACGGAGAGGAAAGACGGAAGGCAGGAAGAAAGGGATAGATAGATGAAGAGAAGTAGGTAGGGATGGAGGGACGGAGTGACGGATGGACGGAGAAGGAGTGGAACAGAAAGAGGAGCTACGATTGAGGATTAAAGAGAGCGGAAATGAAGATGGAGATGGAGAAGGAGAGGAAGAGGAGACAAGATTGAGGATTAAAGAGAAAATATGATGGAGAGGGACATAGGGACAGAGAGGGAGAGGGAAATTGAAAGAGAAATGAGAGGGAGAGGAGAGGAAGAGTGAGAGTGAGTGAGCGAGAGGAATTTGGAGAGGGCAAAGGGAGACTGAGATGAAGAGGTGGATGCAGAGGCTGTGGTAAACACAGAAACAAAAAGGCAGAGGTAGAGTAACCTCTGGACTTTATGTCGGCACGGGTACAAACGGGTATACCCGTACCCGTGACGACCCTACCCGTCCCGACCCGACCGTGAAAAGCGTACCCGTCCCGTACCCGCCCCGCGGGTACGGGTATACCCGCAGACCCCTACAAAGTACCTATATAGAGCTACACTTTACACGTACCATGCGTAGCTCCTTCGTCATCAAACAATAACATAGTAACTGTTATTATAATGTACGTAAGGTCAAAGCTTGGTGGCGTCCGAGTTATTTTGTGTATTTATTATTCAGATAAATCTATACTTCTAGAATCTAGACCAATCGAGATTCCGCAACCAGATAATTGCTGAAAGTCTTCATCTTCTACTTCCTGCGGATCGTAGAAACTGATTTTTATTAGTCAGACTACTTGTTATTTGGCTAATTAATAATCAGAAGAACTACAGTTTACTTATGCTAACGACTACACAAAATGTAGCTGATTTAAAATTTAAGCATGCTAATCGTATTTCACTTTCCAGTAAAATCTTCCACAAAGTTTGTTATCTTTTCTTGGATTGTTTCTCTTTTTTATCATCATACTAGGCCTATTTTGTTGTTCGGTGTCGCATTTCTTCACATAGGATTACGTAAGCTAAGCTTACTGCTATAGCCTATATAAATATTGGTGGACTAGTAGGCCTATAGCCTAACGAACGCGCTAATTCTGCAACTGCATAATGGAACTGTTTTTTTATTGCAGATTACTCATCAGATGTATGCTTGTTCAAAACTTGGAATACTAAAACGGTATGGCTTAGCGCTCAGCGTCAAAACCCAAGCTACACTTGCGATCCTCCTTTTGTTTGGAGACCAGTAGGCCTACCAGGAAAAGAATTTCCGATGACTTATAAGAATTGGGTGCAGCGTCAACCCGACTGTGATCGTTTCAATGAACATTGTGTGCATGCATGGGTCTCTAGCAATTACGAGTGGAATGATGCTCCCTGTGAAAACACGATGTGTTCTCTCTGTCAGTATGACCCACTGTAGAATAGTAGATAGAATGCGAAGAGTTTGTACTATGTTTATGAGGAAGCACAGGATGACAGTCAACAGACATTAATTATTAACCCTCGAGTGCCCGGGAGGGGGTCCGACCGGACCCCAGGCCTGTTTTTCCCGGATAACTTTTTAAAGGCTATGGATCTGCAGAAATGCATTTAGGTGTTCCTAGACCAACCATTAAATTTTGGGCATAGAATGGTATACTTTGCATGAGTTTTGTCCTACCCTGTACCCACAACCACAGCATATTATTATACTAAGGGTAGGCCAACCGCAAGATATGCGGCTGATATTCACACAAGCGTATAGGCTTCCTTCGGTAAATAACGCTAGCAAGCATAAAATGTATCACGAGATTTTTACACTATTATTTTACACCAGGTGGTGCCATAGGCGTAGGAGACGGGGGTTCAGAGGGGGCAAATGCCCCCCTATTTTCGGGCAGGTCTGATTTTTGGGGCAAGCAGACCCGGAAAAAGTTTTAATTTTTTTACTTTCTCCGGGTTTTTTTGCCCGAAAAATCAGACTTGCTCGAACAAAAACGGTCGTCAGACCTTTCGGGCAAAAAGTAACGGGAAATTTCAGAAGATTTCGGCCGGATGACTAAAAAAAGGTCGTCAGAATATTCGGGCACACGAAACGGGAATTGTTCTTAAGATTTCGGCCGGATGACAAAAATATTTCGGGCAAAACTCTCATTTTTGCCCACCCCCCAACGCTAAAATGTCCTCTACGCCTATGGGTGGTGCAATTGTTGTATAAGATACATCAATCGATTGCAACTTCATTTGGGATTACATAGAACCAAATTCTGTTACGATATTCCAATCCCTTCTCAAGAAATTAGCATGAAAACGCTGGGGTCCGCACGGACCCCTTGGGCCTTCGTGTACCAAAAAATACATTGGGCACTCAAGTGTTAATATTTCATCGCTAGGTCCAGTTACTTGTTAGGCGAATGCACTTAAATGCAAAGAGATGTCGAATTTTTTGGGCAAGGACAATGGATTTGGTAGTCATTGAGCATTGGTGAAGTCACATGTCAGCCACAGCACCGGTGTCACGATATAGTCCCCCCCCCATACAGAATCTCCCCCCAAACAGAGTCTCTCCCTGGCCGAAACTCTGTACTGGAAGAAATTTCTCATGTCAAAGCATTGTGTATTTAGACGCTAAATAATTCAGCAACGTAAGCTAACAGTTCAACCTGCTCATCTATGAATTTTATGCCACTGTAGGCCATTCCTCGCTGAAAGGAGGAGACTTTATTTAGTCGACAGAGAAAATATTCACTCCTCCGGAGCTTTATTTCAGAATGTATGGCCTACTCTCTGGGGGTGGGGGCGAATTTATTCTGGAACAGATTCGCCGTTGAGAATTCTCCCCAAAGACTATTTCGAATAGATTCGAATCCATTCGAAATAGTCTTTGGGGAGACTTTTAGGGTAAGACTCTGCCACGTGACACCGGTAACTGCAACCGATGTTTACTCAATGTTTTGATGTCCAGAATCATTATTGTGCCGATGAAGCCTGTTGTTTTGTGAAATTGACATTTCTTGTAGCCTGTATTGTATAGCCTAGCCTATACGCCTATGTTCATTGTCAGCACTCAGCAGCATAATTCTATTCGACAATTATTCTTTTAGCGCTGATATCGCCATGAGAATGCAAACGCTATTCATAATAACATTATTGCAATGCCATGTTTGAGAAAGTAGTGACAAAAGCTGGAATTGTACAATATGATAGGCTACATGTACAGCATACCAGATAAAAGACTGGGTACACGGGTATTGAAATCAGGAACGGAAATCGAAGAGGAATTGTTTTTGCTGTGCTTTTGCACGAAGTAGACACTATGCTAATTTTATAATGACATTTTATTCTCGAGATCATACACCGTGGTTCCAAAAACAGCAAGCCAAATTGTTTTGCATATATCTCTAATACCGGATGACATATCAAGCTAACATTTTCCAAATATTTAGAGAAATGGACCAAGAATATGATTCCAACATTTCATGAGATAAAGTTGAACGGATAAAAAGATATGAATATTTAAACTTCATATGCCGAAATTTCAGTTTACAAGCAATTTTCTGTTAGATTCAATCAAAAGTAAGCCAAATTGTTTTTCTGACATCTCTGATGTCTGATGAGTAATCCTAAAAACGTTTTCCCAATATTTAGGGAAGGGAACCAAGAATCAGATTCCAAAACATCATGTCATAAATTTGAAGGGATAGATAGATATGGGTATTTAAACTTCATCACCCGAAATTTCAGTTTTCAGCAAGTCTGTTATGGTGTCCGTTGCGGTTTCGACGCTTGGCCGTTCTCATTTAGTTTTCATTGATAAAATTAATGGAGCCTGCTATCGCGATGTTCTGCTGTCACAACATTTTCTTCTATATGTAATCATACATCTAGTCCCAGAAGGCAGCTTTGTTTTTCAGCAGAACAGCGCCAGCCCACAGAACCAAGGAAACCATCAAAATGCTGCCAAGGGAGACTTCAGACTTCATCTCTTTCACCTTATGGCCTCCGAACAGCCCAGATTTGAATCCTGTCGACTATAAAATGTGGAGCGTGATGCAAGACTGAGCCTACCAGACAACAATCCATGATATAAACAATCTGAGGCAACGCTTGTTGAAAGTGTGTGATGGCCTGGACCAGAGGATAATCGACGTTGCTGTTGCCATTGCCATGGCGCCAGCGCTTCCAGGCTTGCGTGCAAACAGAAGGAGGACATTTTGAGCATCTTATGTAATTACATACTGTTGGGGTCCTATTGTTAGTTCAATTCTCTACTTATCTGGAAAATTTTACAGTGATTAATCATCAGGCATTGGAGATAATAACGAAACATTTATTGAATCTGACAGAAAATTGCTTGTAAACTGAAATTTCGGCATATGAAGTTGAAAGATTCATATCTTTTTATCCGTTCAACGTTATCTCGTGAAATTTTGGAATCATATTTTTGGTCCAATGCTCTAACTATTTGAAAAATTGTAGCTTGATATGTTATCAGGTATTAGAGATTATATGCAAAAGAATTTGGCTTAGGCTACTTTTTTGAACCACGGTGTAGATGGCAGCACAAACATATTACGTCAGTCTAATGCATTAGCAGACTATTCACTCATTGAATTTTTTAATGAATTTGTATTGCACCTCTGCAAGAAGACTATAAATTAGTGGTATTTCCTAAACTCTGATACTCCACCCCGTGTAATCAACGAACTTGACGGGCAATTTTGGCCTAGCTAACCCAATAGGATAAGGATAAGCACATGACCTAACGCTCAGCCTTTCGAGACCAACGTGTCACTTGCATTATACCGATGATGACAGTTACAGAACTGTAGACCCCATACTTTATTGTTATTAGTGTTGTTTATAAATAATTGTTTAAATACGTGCACGCACTAGCATTATGAACTCAAAAACTGTCTAAACTCTCGTTGCTAATTCAGAATGCTTGTTCTGGGTTCTTGTAAAATAAAGTTCGAAAACAGAGTTGATAACAATTTAATTCAGTTGAGCTCGCATGATTTTTTATAGCTATTATATTGTTGGTCTATTATAACTCTAGGCTATGTATTTATATAGGCCCTATTTACATACAGCTGACTGGAAATGATTAAGTATAATTCCTATTGGTGACTCAAGACTTTTAAAATAATTATGTACCCCAACTGCATGATATCAACTCCGTGATGCATGTCAACTCCATGGCGAATATGAGAAAAAAGAACAATGTTTTAGCTTTTCAAAGAAAATCAATATTCTGCATTGCTACTCATCAGTGATCACATTCACACACTTTGGTAGTAGTAATATGAACGGATGAGAACATTGAAAGTTAAAAAATCGTTATTAAATAGTTCTAAAAACTTTGTGGGAAAACGATATTGCAGAAACCGTCCTTTAGAAGTAGAACGGGCTTCAAGTTAACCTCTGTCATAGGTGGACCGTCCCCTACACTCGGCCGAAAAGAGAGTAAGCTTACTTTTATTTCTTTTCTGCAAAGGGTTAGACATTTACAGTTTGTATAAGAACAATGGCTCGAGGGAGTACTGTAAGGCTTACTTGTCGATGTAGAGAGCAGCCTCCATAGTCACATTAGTCAGGATCACTTAAATTAAAATCTCGTCTTTTAGCAATGTAACTTACAGACCGCCGTTTCGTTTATTAAACGGGTGGCCTTGAATACATTTGCTTCGGTGAAGTACCATTCTGTTGTAAGAACCAATAGACAGAAAATAACCAGAGGCTGGTTGATATTCGGAAACATTGCCTTGCTATGATTTCAAACTACTGAGTTCGTCGGCTGTTAAACATTTAATGACGACATTTGGAATACACGCAGATATCCTGCCCTACCAGACGAAGTCGCAATAGCAATATGACTGTGCAATACGCAGCAGCATAATAATCAGATTAATTCAGCATAGTGACGCTTCATGCATGACGACTATTCTATTCGTTGCTAACGATTGCATTCATCATTAACGCTAACTACTAATAACCTAGACAGTAGACACTGAATTAATGGGAGAAATTACCATAAAATTCATTAACGCGATATACCTCAAAAGACCGGAAGTTAGTTGATGCGCTTATGATTGTCTTTTCGTAATGCTCGCAGTTGGAAACCAGGAAAAAATTTGATGGCGGACCTGTTACATACACAGCACACGAGTATTGATCTTTGCTTTGCAGGGATTTGTACAATTATTGTACATAGACCTACACTAGCACTTTACATTGCCTACACAATCAAACGGACATCACTCGCTTGATTTCACCCCATAATGATAGGCTATATATATATAATTATATATATAATCATATAAATGTATATGTTTTCTGTGTCCCTCACTCTCTTTGTCTCTCACCCTCTGTGTGTATGTGTCTCTCTCACTGAGCCTTTCTCTGTCTGTCTGTCTCTCTGTTTCTCCATATCTCTGTCTTTGTCTCAGTCTCGCTTTCTTTCTCTGCGTCTGTCCGTCTCTCTTGAAAAAGTTGGCCTATCCCCTCTTAAGCTCGTTTTAAATGGTGCGGTCATACTAATAGCCCGACTTCCTCGATCGTCCCACATAATTATCTGCTTTCGTGTTGACCAACTTCATTGGCTCCCTCTTATATTCATTGATTGATTGATTGATTCATTCATTCACTCATTCATTCATTCATTCATTCATATAGCGATTCTTCAAATGCGAATGGAACCAACCGCACTCTCTTCTGTGCAGAACGGAAGGTGGTGATGCCAGTATAATGTAAGCTTATATGCTATAGAATTCAGCTCAGGGTTTTCACATGAATCTACCGTTCCTATTGTATTGGTAGAGCTCCCGAGCAGCTCTGTAACATCATCCATCTGCCGACTTCAACCACTTCTCTTCGCCTGTCACGATCAATTGACAGATGTGATCTCTGTTTCTCGAGCAAGGCCTTACAGACTGTGCTATCGATGAACCAACCGTGGTCATTGACTTTGACCAGCCGCCCTTTCTATCCGGCAATTCCGATACCTGCGCTCCCCCCGCGGCGCAATGCGCTTTCCACTGTAATCGAGATGACGACTGCACCAACTACAACTACAGAGAAGATCTTCGACGGTGTGAGCTGTTCTATCATACTCCCGTCAACTGTACTGTAATGCCAGGATGCAATCACTTTGAGGTAAAAAAATAATTAATGAACCCAAAGATGTAGCGTTTGTGCTTTTCATGTCTCTTTACAATCATGAGTTTATAATCTCAGTTATTCACAAAAACTTACTAGCCTAAATTTTTGGCGACGTTAGTCAACATTATTACCTTTACCTGCAAAATTGTGTGCAAAATAAAAATATTGTCTAGGCTTAAAGGCCTAGTTTATGTTGGGGTATAGTGGATGTATAGTTGTTCAAAGACTGTGTCGGGGGTCCGGAAGGCATCGGAATTGGAAAATTTGTCACATTAACGCCTAAAATCGATAGTCCCTCATGGGGTATAATAATAGTAGTAGTAATAATAATAATAATAATAATAATAGTAATAATAATAAAATAAAAATAATAAAATAATAATAATAATAAAAATAATAATAATCATAATAATAATAATAATAACCTCTTGTAGCATGACGAATAATAATAATAATAATTATAATAATAATAATTATAATGATGATGATGATAATAATAATAATAATAATAATAATAATAATAATAATAATAATAATAATAATAATAATAATAATAATAATAATAATAATAATAATAATAATAATAATAATGATAATGCTGTTGCCTTCCACAGCACTTTTGTTCTTCCTGATCTTGACATGGATGGCCACTCCAGAGTTAAAATTGCTTATTAATATCTGACACCTGAGGGATTATAGATACCTCGGGTAAAAAAAAAAAAAAATAATGATAATAATAATAATAACAATAAAAATAAAACAATAATAAAACAATAATAACAATAATAATAAGAAGAAGAAGAATAGCGACAATGTACAATTGTACATCATCATGAAGCATGCCCTCCTGGGGCGTTGCATGTTGCTCATCATTTTCGTAGGCTAATTTTTCCTTGGCTGAGTCACCACTCCAACGCGAGTAGATCAGAATCGGGCAGGCTGATCATCCCGGCGTTGACTACCTCAGTCATCCGTCTTCACTTCATGACCCTGAAGGAGGGAGGTTGTTTTAGGCTAGCCCATAGCCGGATGCAGTTTAACGTCATACCCAGGACCCAATTGTACAGGATTATTGTACATGGCACCTTACAAAGCGACAACATTCCGCGAGCAGCCACAAACGACGCTCCTTCCCAACATATTGCGTTTATTATAGGCTACTAGCATTGTCTGTAATTGCCTGATTTGCATTGTCTGCCTGCTAGAACTGTTCTATTGTGGTTGGCAGATAAAAGGTCTAAGCTGCTGTCGCTGTAGTCCAGGTGAGCTTCCTCAATTGCGCTCTGTATCATTGAAAAACTATAGTGTGGGACGAACCATTGTGTTGTGGCAACGCTGTGTAATGTTATTTTATGGCAACGCTATGTTACGTTTGTATGTGCAATTGTTATAGCGCCCCTTCAAGCTCCCTTCTCAGAGGCGTTCCAGACTACAGAGCGGACACTGCAATGGAGTTTCACGCCGAAGCGGTGAGCAATTGCGAGTGAAGGACTTGCCCAAGGTCTCTACACGGCGATTTGAGGTGGATTCGAACCTGAAACCCTTCGGCTGCAAGGCGACGAACATACCCACGACACCATCGCGCCCCACAATAATAAGAGTTATGTTATACCATGGCAACGCTATGTTTTGGAATGCCATGTTAAGCTATGTTCATAATAATATTATTCTATGCCGTGCTGTACCGTAACTGATATTCGACTTTTAGCATGATACATTCGCGTGTGAAAGTTATGAAATTATTCCAGTTTAACTTTACCTTTGGGTAGCCTATTTTAATTTAGTTCAAAACCTTTCAGTCTAATCAAGAAGCGTAAAATAATGGCTTCAGGAACGCCGTCGTTTGTGGCGTCTGTAGGCTATTTGACACTATTACTATTATTTTTCGTGAGGAACATATATAATTTGTATAATATTATATACGCAATCCCTCAGAAGTCTAAAACATTATGCTGGAGGCTGTTATTATTATTATTGTTATTATTTTTTTAATTATATATATATATATATATATTCAGTTACGTTTGAAACCAGTGTCACGAAGTTTAAACTTCGATCACATCATGTCAGAAGTGTCATTCGATGGTTATTTAATATTCATTAATAATTTTTTCAAGGCGTTACGTAACGTACAGCTTCCCCCACCCACCCACGTAACGTTTCGTAACGTCTTCATTGACCCCATTCACTCACCCTCAAGCGTTACGTAATTACGCAATGGCCCCATGCTTCCGGCCAAGATATTGGCAAAAACCTTATGGGCGTACTTTTTATGGCCCACCCTGTACATAGGCCTAGTGAGGATTCATCACTTGCAGCTAAGTACATCTACTTTAAAACGGGCGTAACTTGAAAATTAAATTATCAACAGATTTTTTATAGACTAATACTTAGGCCTAATTGTTAGCTTTCAGTTTGTCCAGCCGGTTTCCAATATCTACCTGAAGTGGGCCACTGCTATGCGCTTATAATCGAAGCAGTTACATGGATAACAGCCTTTCAAAGATGCCAAGGGCTCTACAATGGTTCTTACCTCGTGATGATCAACAGCTCAGCTGAACAGGACGCGATTGCAGCTTATCTGACCTCTCGGTTTAAATGTGAGTATTGGAAATTATAATGAGAGATGTGACCGTCAGGTTAGGTTTTCATTGTAAGCCCCATTTTGTATAAATGATTATTATGATACGTGCCTTGTTCGTACTCGTATAACCCCCCCCCTTCCAATATTTAGTCCTGAATAAAAGCAACCGTACGAGTAGGCTACTTAGAAAGACATCGATCTGACTGCAGAGCTATCGTGCTGTCAGGTTTGTGTGTATTTAATGTCCGTATTCTGAGTTTGCATCTGAAGTAGTGTAGACGGTTATGACCTGATTTATGGCAATTATTGATGCATCGGTGAGAAATTGATATGGTGGCTGAACTGCTGCATAATATTACGATTAAGGTTTGTGCATTTTGTTATTGTCACAATTATGCTAAGCATCAACCTGGTGCAATAAACGGAAATGGCAAAACTGAGTCGACGAATTACATTTGGTCCTCAGGAATATTCTCCGCTTTACGTAATGCTTAAATTAAGTAGATTTTGTAACTGTTTGTCACTTTTTGTAACTTGTGCTTATAAGAACAAATGGAAAGCTGGCTAGATGCGAACATTTTAAAAGCGATAGGGTTTGCACTTCCCATGTTTTCCTCTTGGTTATAGGCTAGCCTATTTAAGAGTTGACTGAAAACTTAGAACTAGGGCTGATGATTTAATCGCGTTAACGCGTGCGATTAACGCGTTAAAAAATTTGCGATTAAAATTTTTAACGCATTAATCGTTCGCGTTAATTAGATCTGATTAAACTGGAATCAAAGGCAGAAAACTCGTTTTAAACGGAAGGCTCATACTTAAAACTAATGATACATTCTTTGGCAAATATAAGAATCTGAGTATTATCGTAGCAATTCGTCGCTCAATTACCGCTTGCATGCGAACCAAAGCATACGGTAGGCTACGTCCAACGCTAGCGATGAGCCGTCGACATCGGCCGCATCGCATCGTCCACTAAGGTTGCATCATCACCCCGTCAGACTACGTTGGTTGAACTCCAGGAGATGGCAAGACCAATGGATCCAGGTTTCAAATGATAAACGTTTACAGAAAGGACAACTGAGACGAGGTTTGGAAAGAACCTCGACCTCTTGTGAAAAATTGTGACTAAATAATGAGGTTCAATAGTAGACCTACTATTGTTAATTTATAAGAGCATCCCTTGAACCGACCAATGTAGGCTAAATATGTCTAAATGTCTGCCTATACAATTGGCTGAAAAAATAATTAATTTTGATAGTCAGAAAGCGGTTGTCTAATTTTCACATTTACGCCTAGGTCTATATAATTTTAATTAAAGATGGCTCAAATGAAAAAATTAACGAATTTTGAGCAGTTGACTGATTTGAACAGTGTTTCAATTCTGTCTGTCATACAAAACTGTTCAATAAAATAAATGCAGAAATTCAATAGAACTAAGCTAAAGGTTATTAAACGAGTTTGCAACAGAAAGAAATGCATTTAGTCATTAAAATGTTATGCTTCAGGGGTCCTTAGAAAATAGTAAGATTAATATATTAGAAGGAAATGTATTGTGATTAATTTGCAGTTAATTGCGATTAAAAAAATTAATCGTGCGATTAATTTCGATTAAAATTTTTAATCGAACAACAGCCTTACTTAGAACATAATATTATTATGTTCTACTGTGACAACTAAAAGTGGTATAACTTTTGATGAAATCTGGCCATCCTGTGTAAATATGAATTGCCTTTAAGACTGCAAAATTTCATTTCGAAATTCTTACTTCAGGCCACGATATTGGCAAAAAACCTAGGGGGTCTCTTTTTTGGCGCACCCTGTAGATATAAGGATCAACCGATTTTTTAAAGACTTCATCAGGCAGCAATCACTGCACACCCGTGGTTGAAATGCTCATCCGAAGATAACTGTAACTTATAGGCCTAAGGGACTATAATTATCCATGCAGATTGCAGGCGTCACCAGTCTTATTGAGTAGCCTACGCGATGGAAGTGCAGAGCTTCGCTTAAACCTTTAGCCTAATTCTGCTGAGTGAATGACATTTAAAACAGTTCCGGATCACCGAACGTTGTAGAACTTAACACATGCCATGTAAAACGTCGCGTCAGAAGTTCCGCCATTACAAGGTCGACAATAATTGCGATTGTCAGATCACACGTTGTCCATGACGCTGATAATTAATACCCTCTCGTCAAACACAGTGATGACTTCAAACCAGCGCTGTCCAACATTTGATGTTGAGCCAAAAACGTCAGGTCTGATAGAGCGCAGAGAGCATTAATCATCATAGGCTACATCTTGTCGAGTTTAATGCATGAAAATAAGAACAATATTTGGTGAAATGGGTAAGCACCGTAAGCCTATTGTAGGCTATCTACATCAAATCCCGGAAAATTTGTGATCAATACGGGACGCGGAAGTGACAAAAGGGCCGATTGCGGGACTCCCCAACGAATCCTGAACGGTTGGCAGCCCTGAAATAATAGCCAATTCAAATGTATTCATAGGCGTAGGAGACGGGGGTCCAGGGGGGGCAAATGCCCCCCCAAATTTCGGGCAAGTCTGATTTTTCGGGCAAGCAGACCCGGAAAAATAAAAAATGTTTCTAAAAGAATTTACTTTTTTTATTTTTCCGGGTCTTTTTGCCCGAAAAATCAGACTTGCCCGAACAAAAAAAGGACCTTTTGGGCAAAAAGTAACGGGAAATTTCAGAAGATTTCGGCCGGATGACTAAAAAAAGGTCGTCATAATTTTCGGGCAAGCGTAAAGGGAATTTTTCTTAAGATTTCGGCCGGACGGCAAAAAATATTTTCGGGCAAAGTCTCATTTTTGCCCCCCCCAACGCTGAAATGTCCCCTACGCCTATGAATGTATTGAATCGTATTTCGCATTTAATACCATCTTCGCCAAAAGTTTAATGTCCTTTCCACGATGATAACGATCTTCGTTTAATTTCAAACTATATCACAACGCATCATGATTACATTGATTAGCCTACGTTTGATTGTATGGCGGATACCACAAGGTATTGCGCACCACGTTGGCTGCCACAGCCAACGTGGTGCGCATCATGTACTACTAGGCTTATTCAGTTTACAAATGACACCAGCCGAATGAAGGGCTCAGTTTTAGGGCCTACTGTAGACCTTACGAAGGGTTGAGGGAAGCGAACCCGCATCTGCAGGCTCTTAGCGCCAGCTAGAGTGTTAATAGCCTATAACAATCGCGCTAGTGCATGTTCAGTATTCTATCTATCTATAATACATAATTATTACATAAATATTATTTTGTATGGTTGTTTGGTATTGCAGACTACAACACTGAAAATTTAACTACGTGCGCGATCAGTGTTTCGAACACAAACTCTGTCTGGCTTAGCGCTCAGCGTCAAAACATGAGCAAACCTTGCGACCTTCCTTTTATTTGGAGACCAGAATCGGGAAAAGAATTTCCGATGACTTATAGCAATTGGAATCAGAATCAACCTGACTGTAAAAGTCACAATGAGAATTGTGTACAGGCATACCACGAGGTGTCGTACAGGTGGAATGATCTTGACTGCAACAGAAAGACGTGTTCTCTCTGTCAGTATGATCCACTGTTACAGTAGGCTAGACCAGGGCCGTTTTAAAGGAATTTCTAGAACTGCACAACTCCTTCTTTCCTTTCCCATCATCCATGGTAAACTAATTCCAATCGCAGGAAAAGAACCTTTTTGCTAGTTTTAACTGTACAGAAGTGCGTCTATAACTGCACAAATCCATTCAGAACTGCACTTTTTGTGTACAACTGCACGCTAAAAAACTTGTTGTAGACAGATTGCAAGGAGTTCGTAGGCCTACTGTGACAGGCCTAATGCGCAGCCACAGGATGACAGTCAACAGACACAATTCACACAAATTTCCTCGCTAGGTCCAGTTACCTTCTAATAATTCATTGCCAGCCGAATTTATAATTTTTTACGCGACGACAATGAATTTTTTGGTAGTTAGGGGACTTTGGTGAAGTCACTACGGTAAGTCTTGTTTTCCACAGCGCCGGTAGGCCTAACTGCACCGATGTGTGCTCAACGTTTTGATGTCTAGAATTATACTGTGTCGATGAAGTCAGTTGTTTCGTGAAATTGAAATTTCTTGTAACCTGTTTATGTTCAATGTCAGCAGTGTGATATTGTATTCGACAATTATTCTTCAGCGCTGATCTCCCCCTCAAACGCTGTTTGCATAAGAATAATTGTTATAGGGCCTGCAGAGCCATAGGCCTAATATAATTATTATTGCAATGCCATGTTTGGACATGCACGCAGTGAGAAGAGCAGGATTTGAACTGAACAGAACACACTTTTGTTGTTCACTAAAGACATGAGCGAAGTTTGGTTTCCGTTCTTGGGGGAAGGGGGCTTACGCCGAGTCTGGGTCTTCTGGGGAGGACTAACCCCCGAAAAGGATTCCATTTTCATGGTAAAAGGTTGAATCTGGGCCTTCTTGGGGGGCTAACCCCCAGCCTCTGATAAACTACGCCCATGACTATACCCCAGTTCAAACACGAAGGAAAGAACTTCAGGAAGTTCAGTCAATCATATGATTTGGGAAGAATTCTGAAAAATTTCGTCGACAACGAAATCGTATTTAGACCTATTAGGCCTACTGCTGTAGCATTATCACTAATTTTTTCTAACCATTTCCAAAAATGCGGGTCCCTCAAAGCCACGGGCCAGGGTGATGCAGGCCTACTATAGACCTAACACAATGCACGTGAACTTGAATCCAACACCAACGTCACTGCTTCTTTCTCTCGGCCATTTTTCTTCCTCACGTGCTCTGCTCGCCCCACTGTTCTTAATTTGGCCATTGCCCCAACTAATAAATAGGCCTAATATCTGGCACGTGACTAGGCCTATGGACTTTATCGGATCCTGTTATAGATCTACGACAGACCTATATTAATAATAGTTATTATAAATATGCAGAGTGCGCAACGTTTGCATTAGTGTCTGACCAACGATGGCTGGGGTGATTCGTCGTGGCTTGCCGCCGTTGCTTCGCTATCAGAATAAGACAACCATCGTCACTGGTGGCTCATTGGGAATTGGAGCTGGATGCGTCCGCGTGTTTGGTAAGCAGAACCATCGTTAAGCCATGCATTCAACTTTAGCGTTGTAGATTTTTACATGTAGGCCTAATGTAGGCTATTGCAGACTCTACTGGGCATAATTATGTCCAGTCTCGTGAGGCTATTAATTTTTTAGTGACCGTAGTCATATTAATTATACGACAGGTTATAAATTAATAGGTATAGCCTATTATTCGTCTATTTATATCGTCAAGGCATTGGCAGTTTTAGCCTAATTGTGATCATAGTCTCTGCGCCTAAGAATCTATGTCGCAGGAATCAGCCAGCACCTAGGGTGAGAATTGCCAAGGGCCCGGGGTTTCAACCTTCAGTCTTTCTTAGAGCCCATAGTAAAGCTGTTTTTTACACCACAATTCAAAGTGGATAATGGTCCAACTTCTGCCCCAGTTATTCTTTCCACAGTCCTCACACTGAAACCAGCTTAATATTCAATGCGCAGTTCAAACAAAATCATTAGACGCACATTCGCGCGCGCACGTGCACGCCCATTCTAAAATTAAGCCTGTGCCTTCAGTGCTGTAGGCCTACTTTCTCCGCACCTCACATAATTTAATTCCAGTCGAATGATGCAAAAGCAATTTATTAACATAATTATTTAATAGCCTAATTAAGAGGATTTTGTATTTTTTTCCAAGTCGAGACCCATGCATGAGTTGCCCGGCCATCGACCCTAGAATTTACATGGTAGCCTAAATTAGCCTGGGTCTGTGAGCAATTAAGGCTAGGGCTGTAGGCCTAACAGTTATGTCGGGAATGCATGCGGTTGAACGTTGACAATCACTATCAGGCCTAATTAATTGAACGGGGTTTTCGCGAACAGGTAACCAGACTGTTGGATCTAAATGTAATCTATAGGCTAATAGGCCTACTGTGCTAGTATCGAGGTCTGCATGATCAGACCTGAGGGCCGAGGCCATAGCTGCTAAATTAATCGGGGTAGGGGAGAGTTGCTATGAATGGACCACTTAAGGCAAACTTATATGTGCTGCATAAATGCTACTGAATTTCTAAAAGGAAAGTGTGCCATATGCTTGGTTGATTATTCATCTATGTTTTTAAAAGCAAAGGACTGAAAATATTCGTGGATTTATGAGAAATAACTAAACAAAGCAACAGCTCTAAAAAGTCCAATCAAGGCAACCTGTTTCCTTGAATGGACCGCATGGTATCCTTGATTGGACCAGTTGCCCTGAATGGAACACATTCGTTTAAAGTCGTTTTTAGAAGGTAATCTTACTCAAAAAGCAAGGGAATCGCTTTTAAAACACTTAGTGTCAAGCCATACATTTAAAAGTATCATACACAATTGGAGTAGGCCTAGCTGAAATCAATTAAATACATGAGTGGCATAACCTCTGCCTGCAGACTAATTAGGAGTAGCCTACTTTGTAACAATGACCAGTGCAAGTCTAAATTTAAATATAGACTATTGTGGAATAAATGATTGTGAAGTCTTACATTAGTACTCAGTTGAATCTATTTGAGAAGAATTGCGCGCAGTTCGCATGCACAGAGGAACACACCTCATGTAGCAGTGTAAAGTTGGCCACACCCAATAACATTGCAAGTACTGGTGTCCTTATATATGGACCACACTCAAATTATCGGTCCAATTAAGGAGAATATATGTGGTCCATTTCAGGCAACACGGACTACTTCTACTCACACCGTTATAGTTTAACAGGTGTCAGTCTTAGCGCAAAATCGAGTATTGTTGCTTAAACATGAAATCTAGCTATGATTAAAACAAACGTGACTGCAATTTTTCAACTTTGCCTAAATTGTGTACTCTCATTGTCAGGTAGGTCAAAAATTAGTACAAAACTACGTGAAATAGAGTTTTTACCACAACTAAATAAATGTTTAGAATTCCGTAAAACTGAATGAACCGATACGATCAATATTCAATCGCGCAAGAATAAAACATTTGAAAATGAGGCAAAATATGCATCTAGGGTGTTAAATGGCTGCGGTCCAATTAAGGCAACGGTCCATTCTAGGAAACTCTCCCCTATGTAGGCTAAGCAAAGGCAGGGTGAAAAGTAGCAATTAAAATGTCACTGTAGCCCTATGCATAGTTCTTGTAAAGGATGAGATCGTGTTTGACTCGTGTCGTGGGGCGCGGTCGTCTAGTGGTGGCGTCGTTGCCTTGGAGCCGGAAGGTCCGAGGTTCGAATCCACCTGGCCGCGTAAGGACCTTGGGCAAGTCCTTCACTCACAATTGCTCAGCGCTTCGGCGTGAAACTCCGATGCAGTGTTCGCTCTGCATCGGGAGCGCCTCTGAGTAGAGAGAGCTTGAAGGGGCGCTATAACAAGTGCACATACACATGGGCGCCGACTCTGCGAGGCCCGTGGGTGCTCAGCACCACCAAAAATTGGCCATGCGAGGCCCTCCCATGCATGGGCACCACCTGAAATCAGCCGGAAAGATGTGCTTTTAAGATATTTTTTCTCTGTTGGGATTGCTTATCTATAAAAATCATTCCATCTTTAGTATACTTTTTGAATCTCAGTTAGTTTATACCTTACAATTTCTCTAGTTTTATCTCATCTGGTAGTCTGAACTCCATTGGTCCTAAGCCGATCAGCGAATGCGAGGAAACCCCGATATCCTGCTTATTCGATCCGCTTCCGTCATTTTTTTTATTACGGACGTAGGCGACGATTTGAATGACATTGTTTCTTTAGGCCTATATTGTATACTCCGGCACACCTTGTCACCTTGTGCTGTCAGTTCGTTGAACTCTAGCGATCGTCAAGGCCAGCCTTTTTGGCTGACTTCATGACGATTTTCTTGGCAAATTGACAGGGGTGGTTTGCCATTGCCTTCCCCTGGTTTTTGCCTGCCGTGCCCGTTCGTTCACTTTCCCATTACAGGAAAGTTACTAACGGTCTGCACCACGTGAAGGTGGGCACGGAGGACTTTGGTTCAACAGCCCAGGTCGGTTCCGAGTCTACGATCAAAAGATGCGTCGGTCAGGTCTCCTCCCCGTTTTACTTTAGCAAGCTAAAGTGGCTGAAGAACCTTAGCAGAAGGGGAAACTCTTCGCGCCGGTCCCAAGCCCGGATAAAGGAGGAGGGTTGACCTGAGGAGAATAGGCATCTCCCGGGTCGTAAAAACACCACTGTCCGAAATCCAATGTCAACAATGATGATGATATTGTATACATGCTCAATAGTGTTCTTCAGTGCTCGAGAGTCACCTCCCAGCATCATAAAGGCGGGATATTGTTTTGTCTTTAAAAAATACTTGAAATACTATTTGAAAAACTATTCCACAGTGTTAATATTGGCTCACTAAACAGTGGCCAATTGTCTGATTTCTTGTGCAAAATTTGAGTATGTTGACCTAGGGCCTAATTGAGGGAGAGTGCTCCAAGACGCCCATGAAAACGAAGATTGTGCTTTTCGGCTGTGTGGATTCCAAGAGAAATAAACTACATCAAACACAAAGAATGGGAAAAAAATTTCAGTTGGGAAGAACACTATTTTATTGAAGTTTTAAATCATGTCTTTATGCAATGAGATAAGAGGAAATTTTGACAAGGATGTCATGACGTCAAAATGATAGCCTAAGGTTCTACCATCGCAGTGTGACAATAAAAAAATCGAAAATGGGGAGGAATGTAACGGCCTGCTCCCACCTCGAAAGAAGCCCACGTGACCGGGGGTCCCACCCCTGGTAATGCTCTTCAGCCTCCCAAGTGGTAGGGGCCCGCCCTAGGACTTCAATCGAGGCGCCGCACTGTTGAAGGGGTTCTCTGCTGTCAGGTAAGACTACAGGTTCAACTAAGTAGGTAAGATCTACGGGATCCATTGATTTCTCTCTGGTAAAGTCGTAGTTTAGGGTTGGGTCTTCCACCTCAGGACGGGGATGTCTCTCATCGGTACCAGGATTGACTTCGGTCGAGTGGCGACATATGTCTGCGGTTCCCGGTCTGGGAACGACGGCTTCCTCGAATTGAAGACCGTCTGGGTTCAAATCCCCTTCAACAGGTTGTGTAAATCCCCAATCCTTAGATGTGGTCAACCCTTCCCTTCTCTTTTCCCTCATTACCTCACCTTCTTCTCGGGAAAGACTACCCCGGTGGTGTTGCTCTTGTAAGTGGCTTATCTCTTGACTAAGGCTCTTGAATTGGGACTCCTGTCGTTCCATGAACATCCCCAGGGTTTCTGAAACGGTTAGTAAGAGTTCCCCAACTTGTTTACCCTTTATTTCTAATTGGTCAAGACGGTCTGGGGTTCCTCCCTTCTCCCCTTCAGTTATGCATTCCTCTAATTCCTCATCAGAGTGATCCTCAGACCTGTTAGGAGTTTCCATTATTCAATGATTTATTAACGTCAGATTTAATTTATTTTAATTAAGCAGTTCAACTGAGTATAATGTACAAGCGTTGCTAACAATTAACATCTGTGATCGGGCCTAGATATTGTTCTTCAATAGCTATGCAATATGTCTTTAAAGTCAGCAGAATCTCCGTAAATAATCAACAGGCGTGCACAACCTTAATTCCAGTAATCGCGTTTTATAATTAACAGTCAGGTATAATGAATCACAATTCAGACGGTAGCTTTCAACCGTTATTCAATATCGACTTAGGTTTCAATTCTTATTATCAGTGAACATTTATTTCTAATTAATTAACTACACTTGGTTTCGGATTCTGTTATGGAGCAATTAGATTAGTTAATACTTTCCTGGAAATTTCCGTGCAATTTGGCCAACACTCGCATTCAAATATGAAAAGAAGATCGGAAGATTTCTTGTCCGAATATTGGAATATATGACAATAAAGTTTCACACAGAATCGGCTGCAAACTGTCCCAAAACCAGTCGCTTAGTCAACGGTATATTCTTTTTCATGAAATCAGGCAATCAGCCACACATTCAGCATTTTTAGACCCAGAATATACAGAATTTCTTATCTACACGAGCCGACCTCTCACTCCGATGAAAACTTCCAGTCGACTGCGCATTTCGGCGTTGGAAGCGGTCACGTGATCTGGATCAACCAATCAGCGACTTACACGTTGGCCGAATCTAAAAATAGAGTGTCGCAATGCGACACTTTCTGTTGCAGCGAAGTACTGCACCGGAGGTCAGATCTAAAAGCGGCTAAAACCGAAGGCCGGTCGCAAATTTAGCAAGGCCGCAAATTAATAAGTGAGTACGCCGAGCGGCCTAAAAGGAGGTTAAATTGTAGCGGCCTCATAGGACGTTACACACCCCCCCACTTAATCCAATTTTCCACCTTAATGGAAAATTTCCAGAACAGGGTCCGAAACCAAACCATATAAACAAGCAACCTTAACTGATTTACTACGGTACTACGTAAGAACAAGATCCTCAATTGATACACATTGTACCGACAGCCCCGGTACGCTTAGGTGAAAAAGGGTTCATGCCCAAAATAAATCAAGTCTGAACTTATGCACATCCGAAACTGACATCAGCAATTTAAGGTTATCACAAAGAATCTCGGTGCTGAATCAAGTTTACAGTTAACACAATTTACAATCAACATTCCTAATCCTTCAATTGCTCGGAGCCACTTACTAGGATAATTAAAATGTCTTCCAAACACAATATTCCCTGCTCCGGCACCAATCCTTACTATACGATTATGCTAACAGATCAGCACATTACAATTCCATTTAACAGGTTACCATTAACTATGAACCAAATATACGTTACACAATAAAAGAAGGCTGCAATTCCTTTTGATTCTATCCTCACCGGTAACCAAAGAGATTTCTGGGAAAACTCTATTCCTTAGTTCAGCATGCATCCGCTATCAGCGATGGGCAGTCAATACTTCATTACTCACGTTACACGTTACTCTAGGTCTGAACTATTAAGCAAAGGCTTTACTGCTTAGTGAAGCATACCCAAGCCACACTAGGACGGATTTCTCCTTGACCTGTGTATAGTCTGTCGACGTCTACCTTACAAGACGGAGCATAACAGAGCAGACCTTCCGGAACTAGCAAACAAAGGATTTACTATTCAGGGAAACATACCCAAGAAGCTAGTACGGATTTCTCCCTGACTTATGCAATAGACTTTCTACGTCCACCTTACAGGACGGAATATAATAGAATAGACCCGTAACGCTGTCTGGACAATTACAACCCACTATTCTACATCCGAACCCTGCTTTCACTAACCGTATAGAATTCAAAATGCAAATAATCTCATCATAGATTAATCAATTAATCATGATTATGCAATCACATCTTCTATACTACATACAAGCACAGCAATCTTGCCCTTCTTCGTGGCAACAAAGAAAACAATGCAAGTAAAACGACAAGTAAACAATTCTACCTACCCCCATGATCTAACCTAGATCAAGTTTAGAAACAAAAATTCATATGTATTTGTTCTCATCCAAAGGAACTCAAACCAGGCTTCTCGCCAAAGCCTAAACCGATCGCCATTACGCGATATTATCTTACACTAGCTATACGTTACCTATATCTTACGGGGCGAACAATGTTCCTGCGAGGTCTCGCATCGGACATTAATTCCTCAACTTCAGGATTATTTAATCCATTCAGGGTCTCTAAGTCTAAAGGACCTATGGGAAACCTAGCGGGTTTCACTCTCCTATCATACCGGAAATTTCTGTTAGTGACATGGCACTGCATAAATCTTCGAGCAATTTCAAAGTTATTATGCACATTCTCAATTTGATTCACAACAAAATCATCGGTACTAGACAAAGCATTTGCAACTGGAACATCTCCTAAAACTAAATCAATCGGCCTGCACAACTCTCTTGACAGGAACAGCCGGTTAGGTGTGAATCCGGTGCTTTCACTTTCACTTGCTCGATAGGCGGCGAGAACGTAGGGAAGATGCACATCTTCCGAAGAGAAGTTGGCAAGAACAGACGGAAGATGTACACCAACGGAGGGAGGGTTTGCGAAGCCGGGAGAAGGATGCACATCCTCGTTAGAAGGATTCCGGGCTACCACCTGTAGAGGGAGTAGATTCGAAGTGAAGTTCGATGAATCAGAAATTTTCTTCTGGCGCGGAGTTCCGGTTCCTGCAGCTTTCGGCTGGCTGGTCCATGGTTCCTCCGAAGGTTTCGAAGTTGGTTGCACGACGCAGATTCCTTCCTTTCTTTCATGGTCACGAGAAGCTACTATCCTGCGACACAGTTTTACACGTGGTTTGCAGTGAACGTCGAATCTGTGACTTCCTGCCAGGATCCAGTTGCGACCGACATGCCAAAGTACATTTTCGTCTTTCATCCAGGAAAGTCCAAGGATCAATTCAGATACCTGTTCTGTGACCAAACAGGGAATCTTGAATTCGTGGCCGTCGATTTGCAGTTTCAGTATTGTCTCTCCCACAACACGAATAGCAGACCCGTTAGCAGCTAACAAGGACTGTTCTGAATTGTGGACATCATTTGGATCTACTAGCGAAGCAGGACATAATGTCATTTCGCAGCCAGAGTCAAGCAAGGCTAGAAGAGATTTGCCATTCAGTTTTACAGAGAGGTAGGCATCATTTCAAAATGTGGAGGACAAAGAGCATCTCGATCAAAACCAAGATGAAACTCTATGAAACCTTAGTGGTACCAGTACTGCTGTATGGTTCGGAGTGCTGGTGTCTGCGTAGAGAGGACGAGAGAAGATTGCTGGTGGCTGAAATGGGTTGGCTGAGGAGAATCAAGGGCAGAAGCAGGAGGGAGAGAATCAGGAACGAGAAGACAAGAGAGGAGCTGGGCGCAGAAGAAACGGTAGTGGAAAAAATCAGGAAAAGACGGCTCAGATGGTTCGGTCATGTGGAGCGCATGGAGGGAAAAAGACTACCACTCGCGGCCCTGCACGGGCATATAGAAGGAGAGAGAAGCAGAGGAAGACAACCAAAGACTTGGATGGACAACGTCAGAGAGGATCTGAAGATGATGGATATCAGTATGCCAAGAGCAAAGGATCTCATCAGAAATAGACAAGTCTGGAGAAGTCATGTGAAAGCCTCATCGTCGTCACATGACTGACGGAAGAGAGAAAGAAGAAGAAGAAGGCATCATTTCTACCTTGGGCGTGTCTGACATTACCTTCTCGATTCCCGGCGGTTTCTTCGAATTCTTCATCCGCTGGCGACCTCTGGGGACGTTCTGGACAAACGCGAGCTAAGTGTCCCGGTTGATTGCATTCATAGCAGCGACGATTGTCCCGTTTCACCCGCGGAAAGTTATTGTCTCTATTTCGGTTCCACGGCTGATTGTTGGTTCCTGTTCCTCTCCAGGGTGGTGACGAACGTTGCGGCTGCCATTGCCGAAACTGACCCTCAGTTGAAATAGCACTCAACTGGTTCTGGAACATTTCTTTCATCTGTCGAGTCAGCGTCTCTTGCATCTGGTTGAATTTTTCGTCGAGGTTGATGTCTACTTCTCTCACTGTCTTGATGCGACCCGGTCGACGGTCGTGGAACCCGGTGGTATCTTCATCAGCGCGGCGGTAACCTTCCAACCGGAGAGCGATTTTGTAGGCACTGTCTAACGTGGTTGGTTCCCGTTCTCGTACCTTCAAAGCTAAGTCTTTGTCTAACAGAGCGTCAAGAAAAGCTCGAATAGCTATTGTCTCACTGTGCGCGGACGACGGTCCTGGGAAAGCTAAAATCATAAGCTTCCGGATGTCTTGTACCAGCTGACCGAGATCTTCCCCCGATTGCTGACGGCGAGTATTCAGTTTGGTTTGGTACAAGGCTGCCTGGTCCGAACTTCCGTATCGTAGTCGTAGACGGTCGACTAGATCGGTGCAGGTGGTGATGGCTTCCGAGTCGAATTCATGCAGAAGTTGGTCTACCGGTTCTACTAGCGCACACGTTAGTTGGGCCAGTTTCTCCTCTTCAATCCAACGGTTACTTTTCGAACATACTTCGAACTTCTTAAGGAACACTTCTACTGAGGTCTTACCGTTGTATCGGTCCAGCTTCATTGGCGAAGTCATTCTTCTATCTGGGAAATTTGAATATTCAGTTTGTAGTTTCCCAGCAGGTTCTTTCCTTTCACGAGCAATTGGTTCAGATCGAGACGGTTCGACAGTGTCCTTTTTCGGCGACAACTCTCGAGCACAAGAGCTGACAATTGTGGGTGGTTTTTCAGAGGCAACACCGCTCCCGAGTATGAACGGATTAGGCAGTTCATCTTTGGGACCACCCGCGACAATCGGTTTCATCGTTGGCCACTGCATTAATCGTTCCGCCAGGGCAACCTGTTCATTGTACGAGACTGGACCGTAATAGGGCACGAAGATGGGCTGTACTTTCTCAGGAGGTAAGTATTCGTAGCTCTGGGTAACCTGAGTTTTTAGCGACGAAGACATCGTTGACATTATCGGCCGACTCGAGGATGTCGTCAGGGTGGGCATACGGGGAATCGAAGCAGAAGCGAACGCGATCTTTGCCGATTCAGGTTTCATTTCACGTACCTGGACGTCGTTCATACCCACATTCTTCGAAGAGATGATTCGTGGAGGAAATTCAATCGATCGTCGAAGGTCTCCAGTTTCAGTGTTCATGAATTGGTACGACGAGTATGGGAAGGTGGCAGCCCGTGGAGTTGCAGATGACATGAGACGAGGATGTGCATCTCGTGGACCCCAGTCGTACTCTCGTGTGAACGACAAATCCCCATTTGATTTATCTACAACTAACATTCCAGAGTTAGTACATGTTTTCAAACAGTCTTGCCCTATAGCTATCGCATTTGGGTCGAGCACAAATCGATGTAAAGGCCGCATATCAGTTATTTCTGAGTCTTCACTATTGCATTTCAATTGTTCGGTTATATCATTATTTAACCGGTTTTGTTTCTTGCGCATATACGACTCATAGTCAAAGCTTTCATAAATCGTATTTAAATCTCTATGATAGACAGTTTCATTCCTAACAATTTCGGGTTCTTTTCTGGCCCTTGTATCTTGACTAAGTTGGACCTGAGCGTCAGCTGTATTTGAACCTAGTTCCCAAACCTCACTTAGTCTAGGACCAAATGTATCTGAGCTTACTTTTACCTTACTTAATCTGGTGTCAATTGTATCTGCACTAGATTGGATTTGAACCTCTGTATCTGACCTTAATTTCAAAACCCCACTAGCTCTGGTACCAAGTGTAACGGCCTGCCCCCACCTCGAAAGAAGCCCACGTGACCGGGGGTCCCACCCCTGGTAATGCTCTTCAGCCTCCCAAGTGGTAGGGGCCCGCCCTAGGACTTCAATCGAGGCGCCGCACTGTTGAAGGGGTTCTCTGCTGTCAGGTAAGACTACAGGTTCAACTAAGTAGGTAAGATCTACGGGATCCATTGATTTCTCTCTGGTAAAGTCGTAGTTTAGGGTTGGGTCTTCCACCTCAGGACGGGGATGTCTCTCATCGGTACCAGGATTGACTTCGGTCGAGTGGCGACATATGTCTGCGGTTCCCGGTCTGGGAACGACGGCTTCCTCGAATTGAAGACCGTCTGGGTTCAAATCCCCTTCAACAGGTTGTGTAAATCCCCAATCCTTAGATGTGGTCAACCCTTCCCTTCTCTTTTCCCTCATTACCTCACCTTCTTCTCGGGAAAGACTACCCCGGTGGTGTTGCTCTTGTAAGTGGCTTATCTCTTGACTAAGGCTCTTGAATTGGGACTCCTGTCGTTCCATGAACATCCCCAGGGTTTCTGAAACGGTTAGTAAGAGTTCCCCAACTTGTTTACCCTTTATTTCTAATTGGTCAAGACGGTCTGGGGTTCCTCCCTTCTCCCCTTCAGTTATGCATTCCTCTAATTCCTCATCAGAGTGATCCTCAGACCTGTTAGGAGTTTCCATTATTCAATGATTTATTAACGTCAGATTTAATTTATTTTAATTAAGCAGTTCAACTGAGTATAATGTACAAGCGTTGCTAACAATTAACATCTGTGATCGGGCCTAGATATTGTTCTTCAATAGCTATGCAATATGTCTTTAAAGTCAGCAGAATCTCCGTAAATAATCAACAGGCGTGCACAACCTTAATTCCAGTAATCGCGTTTTATAATTAACAGTCAGGTATAATGAATCACAATTCAGACGGTAGCTTTCAACCGTTATTCAATATCGACTTAGGTTTCAATTCTTATTATCAGTGAACATTTATTTCTAATTAATTAACTACACTTGGTTTCGGATTCTGTTATGGAGCAATTAGATTAGTTAATACTTTCCTGGAAATTTCCGTGCAATTTGGCCAACACTCGCATTCAAATATGAAAAGAAGATCGGAAGATTTCTTGTCCGAATATTGGAATATATGACAATAAAGTTTCACACAGAATCGGCTGCAAACTGTCCCAAAACCAGTCGCTTAGTCAACGGTATATTCTTTTTCATGAAATCAGGCAATCAGCCACACATTCAGCATTTTTAGACCCAGAATATACAGAATTTCTTATCTACACGAGCCGACCTCTCACTCCGATGAAAACTTCCAGTCGACTGCGCATTTCGGCGTTGGAAGCGGTCACGTGATCTGGATCAACCAATCAGCGACTTACACGTTGGCCGAATCTAAAAATAGAGTGTCGCAATGCGACACTTTCTGTTGCAGCGAAGTACTGCACCGGAGGTCAGATCTAAAAGCGGCTAAAACCGAAGGCCGGTCGCAAATTTAGCAAGGCCGCAAATTAATAAGTGAGTACGCCGAGCGGCCTAAAAGGAGGTTAAATTGTAGCGGCCTCATAGGACGTTACAGGAACACATCCCGTTCCCAACCCCTTCCCTGCTCGGCGCTGTGCTTCTAGGCGATCATACTTTGGCCGCGATTTCGTTCCTTAAAACCAGAACCAAGTGTCCGCCTCTGTGAACAGTGGTGATTTCAATAAGTTTCCTATAAAAAAGGGTCAAAAATTTTTTCGCGCGCTCACGCGCGCTTATTTTCACATTCTTTTGGGCACCCCCACTCTTCGGGTCAACTCGGCGCCTATGCACATACAAACAAATGAATATTAGTTACTTACTTACTCACTTTTTATTAGTCATCTCTAAGCTTGACATTTCTGGTGTGACTGTAAAACGCCGCCTACTATTTATGGCAGTCACGTGGCTTAATATTTACCTCCATCATGTGAGAGTAGGGGGCGGGATCTAGGCGGGAACAGGGCTGCCACTCGTAGCTTTTTCCACCTAGATCTTGGGTTTTCGGCCATATCTTGGTTTCTAGTTTTTTTCAGGATCTAGCCGTTTCTCTCACGGTGGTTTTTCAGTGAAAATATGCATTTTTAGAGAAGAAATAGACAAAACGATATGAGAAAGGTCGCAAGATTTCAGATTTTGTACTGAACGACTAACAAAAAGGTCATCAGAAACTTTAGGCGTAAAAAGTTGATTTAATTTTTAATGCGAAAAGGTAACATTTTGGACCTGAAGACTAAGCAAAAGTCATTACAAACTTCAAGCGCCAAAAATGAACATTTTTAGGTATTTCCAGACGAATTCTCAATCTAGCCTTTTTTAGTATTTTTCCTAGCGGATCTGACCTTTTGGAAAATTCAGAGTGGCATCCCTGGTCGGGAATTAATTGAGGGTTGACCCAGGGATCATGCGCGCACTTTAAACCGAATGTGGACCAGGGACAGAAGTGTTCCGTACGTGACATCTGAAATTTGATCACTTGATTGACCCGTTCTTTGTCGTACTAATTTGACTTCACTTGAGTTGTCATATTTAAGAAATTATGGCGTCTAGTCGCGATGTTTCGTCTCATCTCCGCTACAAAGACAAAGTTGTAATAGTCACTGGGGGTTCAAAGGGCATCGGAGAAGGATGCGTTCGTGTTTTCGGTAAGATTTACCTACGGCGTTCCATTATGGGGGAGGAGGAGGATATGATGATGATGATGATGTGATGGTCCTGGCTCAATGGGCCTAATAAATGGATAGAACGGACTCCAGGGTCCATCGCAATTGCGATCCTCTGATTGACTTGGCGTCTACTTTTCTGAGTGCGAGTCGTGAGAGCCATAACCTATCTCTGTCGTAAACAATACAATACAAAGTTCTGCATTTTGATATTGCTCTCCTTCCAATGTTAAAAAGTGAACACCAGGCCCTCGTGTTCATGAATTATAACTTCCATTAAAATATATAGGATTTTCATATCAAGGATTGTATATAAACGAATTTTTCTGGTATCATGAGCCTACCAATTTGATTAATTTTCCGAATTTTGATTCTTTGCTGCCATTTATAGCATTGTGTGTTTGGATGTGGTGTGTCATCCATGCATTTGATTTATAATAAAAAAACGAATATACTTAAAAATTGTGAGTGAAGGACTTGAGGAGAATGGGTAAGAATGTATTTTAGCGTTGTAAATTATTCGCCATTGCATGGGCTTCAGAGTTGGTCGAATAGAAGTCAGATTGATGAAAATTCTTGCTAAATATAAGTCTGACTTAGGAAAATAATTTTTACTTCAATAGAAGTGGAATTTATGATAATTCACTGGAATTGAAGCTGGATTGATAAGCAATAATTTGTAATTAAATAGATGCTGCATTAATGAAAAATAATTGCTGCCTAAACAGAAGCAAGATTGATGAAGCGAATTCTTGCCTAAACAGAAGCTGGATCAACGAGAAGGATTCTTGCCAAACTTGAAGCAACGAACGAATAATTTATGATGGAAAAATGCGCTTTTACAGGACAATTATGCTTTTTTATGCTCTTTATTTTTATGCAGCAATGTTCAAATTGTTCAACACAACTTGCTATTACATGCATTTCAGTTAAATTATTTTGAGTGTTGTTTAATTTCTGGTAAAATTAGTGAATTATTTTGCTTTTGTTATTGTAGTTAAAAATGGAGCTAAAGTGGTGTTTTGTGCACGAGATGGTAAGTTGTAAATAAAGCTGGTACTGTATAATTGTGAGTTTTGTGATCAACTCGAAACTTCTAAAGTGCCACTTGAAAGCCAAGTAGGCCTACAGGTTTAGCATTGAGTATTTCAGTAGATTGTAGTTTTGACAAATGCTTTTATTGAAGCAAGCGTTGATTGCCTTTTTCGGTACGGTAATTGCGCATAGAAGTTCTAAGACTGGATCAACATGACACTTTGCGCAGACTACAAGAAACTTTAGTTTTTTTGTTTTTTTGTTAACTTGGCAACTCAACAGTCTGCATCTAATTAACTTTGCAGCTGAACAATCTTTACATAGTAATTTGTTTTGTTTGTAGTTCTAGCAGAGTTGGTGCTTTACCATTCATCCATTGAAATTTTTGTTCCAGCTCTTGTGATTTAGATGCTGTGCCAAATTGCTCCTGTAATTAACTGTTTGGATCTTGTAACAGAATTGCTTCTGTAATTGTCTACATTAGTAATGGATTCGTTTACCTGAATGCCAGAATTGGATGACATGATAGGTTTTGTTTTTTTTATGCCACAGCTGCTAATGGTCACAAGCTGGAGTCTGAAGTGAATGCATCCGGTCCAGGCGAGTCGTACTTTGTACCGTGTGATGTCACAAAAGAAGAAGACATCAAGGCAATGTGACTTCTAATGGCTTCTAATTATTGGTTGATGATTAATCATCCAACATGTTATTTAGTGCATGAAGGTGTGGGTGCTGTACTGTCATGTGATATGAGGAAAAATGTATATTCAAAAGTATTTTATCTGTCCTCATGTCAACCTTTGTTCTTGTGTTCATTAATTCAAACTTCCACTAAAAGACAATATTAATTTAATTTCAATGGTCATATCTAAATGAATGTCTATTTTATCATATAAAGCCTTCAATTTTTAATGAACTTTCTGAACGTTCTTTCTTGCTGTCACATATTGCATTGTGTGTTTTGGTATGGTGTATCATCCATTTTTTTCTATTCACAACAAACACAAAACGAATATATTTACTTTGGAGTCATCTCTGTCCGTTGATACGTTCTTTGTCATTAACTGGTACCCCAAGCACATCTTTCCACGGTCTTAAAAACTACTTTCTTTTCTCTGTGTCTTTTGCATTGGGAGCGCCTCTGATTGGTGTACAACACTGTACACTGTGAGAGGTGCTTCGTACATCCATATAAATAGAATGCAATAAAAAGTAAAATTTATTTATCTGTTTTAGAATCTCATAGATTCAGCTGTTAAGAAATACGGGAGAATCGACTGCCTTATCAACAATGCTGGATATCGTGAGTGCTAAAATAAATAAATTCCCAATCGAATTTCTTAGTTTTATTTAATGCAAGTGAAGAATTCTTAATATTAGCTACATAATTTAACTTGACCACTTGCGGTATTTAGCCATGCTATAAAAATAAGTTTTACTTGATCATTCATGAATTGTGTCTTAAAGTAATGGTTGTTCCAAGGTAAACTGCACAGTCAATTGTTGTAAGGGTTCGGCTATTCATCATTACATTCCTAATTCTTCACTTTGTATTATTCATCACTTGAAATTATGTACAGAGAAATCTTTCTCTGTCTGAAAAGTGTATATTGAACTGCTTGCTTTTTGTCATCATGTGATCTAATTTCGATGTTCTGTCGGCACTCGGCACATGAGCTGTTTGTGAGCATGCATTGTTTATTGTATTGTATTTTATTTATTAATTTACATAGCGCCTCTCACAGAATGTCCATTCAGAAGTGCTTTCACGTACGAAAACTCCATGAGAAAAGAAATACCGTTAAGGAACGAGAGACTGATGAGGAAAAACGAGTCATTACTTAGTTCAGAGCAAACGTTCAATGTTTGGCCAGAGCAGTCCCTAGTCCTGGGAACAAAAGTATCAAGACGATCAACAGAGCGCAATGATGAAGATGCAGATAACTGCTTTTGCATATAGTTTCAGAGGTATTTGAGACATTTTCCAGCTGTGCCTTGGAGACCAGAAAAAGGATCTTGTAGTAAATTCTTGTAGTGACAGGTACCTAGTGCAAGATTTCAAGCGTACATGTAGGTATAGGGATATGTGCAAAGTGGGGGAGTCAAGCTATGAACCTAAGTGAATCATTTAAGACTGATTGAAGGCAAGAAACACACTGTTTTGGGAGACCTGTAAGAAGTAAGTTGCAGTAGTCCAGGCTGGAACAAGCAAATGCATGAACTACATGGTGGTAGTTGAACTACTATTGTGGTAGTTGTGCATTTACTTCTAGAATGAGTTTGTTAGATGTTCAGTTGATAAATTCATACTTTGTATGCTGTACATATTTAAATTAGGATGTTTAAATTTTTTTAGATCCACCTCACAAACCAATTGATGACTTCAGCGCTGATGACTTCAGAGAACTTCTTAACTTGAATGTCGTCAGTTACTTCCTTGCATCCAAGGTCTGCTACATTGCTTACATTACCATGTTGCCAGTAGTTTTAAATTGCAAAATCAGTAGGAACCAAAATTACCTAGCTGGTATTAATTCCATAAGTTGTTCATATTTAAGAATAAATGCATAGGCTACACAATTATGGACCGCAATTGTACTGTCCAATATATATACATGTGGGTCAACTCTTCTATTTTAACGTTCTTTTTAATTATTTCATACTATGACAGGGATAGCAGTGTGCATGGTGACCTTCTCATGATTTGTTGCAATAATTGTATTCAATATTTGTGTTGTATATTATATGCACTATTTGCTTTGTATATTATATGGCAGTTGTCTACACTTTTCCTTGAGTTACATAGACCAAGCTCGTTAATTTCTATTGCAATAGTTCTTAGAAACAAAAAATTCTCCTTGCAAAGATTTATTTCTTTTTGACTTGCACCCGTATTTCTCATTGGCAATTAACTATCAACTTTCATTCTTGAGATAATGAAATGCACACATAAAAAGATGCATTTGAAAGTAACTTAACTTAATTAACTGTTTTGGTTACTAAAAATCTGCAGCACGTTTTTGATTAAATATTTAGTTGATTGAGTTTACAGTTTTTGTGTGTGATTTGCATGTTTGTGAAGCTTTGCGTTCTTTTATTTGATTATATAATTGTGGACTTGCTTTTGTAGTATGCACTGCCACATTTACGCAAGACGGAGGGCAACATTATCAACGACTCCAGTCTCGTTGGTATGATCGGTCAAGTAGGAGCAGTGACTTACTGCGCTACCAAGGTATCATGGGATTTGTTATTGAAATGAAGCATTTTGTTCATTAGTTTGTGTGCTGTCATCATTGAGAAATAAATTAACTGTTTTATTAAAGGATGTTTGTGTATGATTCTGGCCAGTTCATGAATTTTAAGGAGATATATAAATATTTCACGTTGAATAATTATATAGCACCTTCTGGTATGTAGTGGAGGTGCTCATGGTCGTCTAAAGTTGTAGGAGTTCAATGGAAAAAGTTAATCTATAGGCAAATGTCACTTGAAATGCACAGATTCCATTTTTATTTCATAAACTGTGAAAACATTCAAATTCAATATCTCAGTAACTTAACTACGGGCATATTGCTGATTATGATTTTTCATTATTGTTCAAGTGTAAAGCCGAAGGTAAAAACTGCTGTAAAATTAGATTATTAGTGACAGTCAGGAAGTGAATGATTAAATAATTATGCTGAAGTTGTGATGAAATTAGTCATCTGGGTATGAACAGGCACCATATTTTGTTTGGTATGCAACTCCATTAGACTGCATGATTCTGTTTTTACAGGGTGCTATCAGTGCAATGTCAAGAGCACTTGCTGTTGATGAGGCTTGTCACAATGTTCGAGTTAATACGTAAGTGTTATCTGCTGAATCAAAAGCCATACCTTCAGAGACTGTGTGTCGTATAACAATGGTGACTGGTGTCGCCCTCCTCCATAGTTCAGCCTTGAGACTTGCATTCCCCCCCACGAGTATGAGACAGTGGTGGACATAATTATATTAACTGAAATTTAGGGATTGTATTGTACTGTATTGTAATCTATGCGCTGTTGGGACAGGGTGGTACAATCTAAAAACGACACAAGTATTTGTGGAATTAATGTTGCTTTTTTAGGGTTAGTACTAATTGCTTGCGTTTGTTCATCTGAATTTCTGCTTGTAAAATGTCGACGTACCAAATGAAAATACCCATTCTTATCAAGCTAAACCTAAGAAACATGTGGTTCTAAGTGGTTCATCACTGCCAGGAGACGGATCTTGATCTCAATATTTGTGTTCAGAACCTGGCTTGTGATCGGAAAACTTGTTTCATTACTCTTCCTCAGTCAAAAATATGGTTGAACTTAAATCTTGAAATGTCATGAGGTTCACTTTGGTGCAAACTATTTCTTCTTTTTTCACTCTCTTGTACTTAATTTAGCAGTGATCTTCAGTAGTAAATATCTGCATTGACACCAGGTGTTTATAACCAAATTTTTCCCAATTAAGAAAATTCACTAAAAGATTATGTTGGAAATGTGAGGCTGTTGTGAGGAATTTCCTTGTGAATTCAGAAGTCAATTTCTTGCAATTTTTAAACATTTTCCCTTCGTTTTTATTGAATTTCAATTAGTAATGCAGGCATTGTTTTATTTCATATTCACTTGGTTTTCTGTTAAGGTTTTCACCAGGCAACGTATGGACTCCAATGTGGGAAGCTGGTACAAAGGGATTCGATAATCCCGAAGGAATGATAGAGGCTGGAAAAGATGCTCAGGTGAATATTTGTAATACACAATACATGACCATCATCAGCAGCTTATCTTTGTGTATTTAGATGTTTGTATTTAGATGTGTGTGTGTAGGTTTGTGTTTTTACATGGTTATTTATAAGTATATAGCACATTGATATAAATAGAAGTAAATTGAGCAAAATATAAATAATTCAGTAGTTAGTCAATATTATGCAACATGTATTATATTCGAAACATTTGCATCTGGTTGCTTAGAGTTAGGATAATTCCAATGAGGATAAGAGTATAATTATGGTGAAGATGAAAGAATATGATGAATAGGTATTTAGCAAGTATATCCATGGTGTTAATGCTGCGGTTTTACCAAATCTAGATTTTGATTGAGCACTTTCAAGGGATTACAACTCTAGAAAATGCGTTTACGTCCACGCAACCAGAATTTTGTGCGTATATAGAAGTCTGTGGATTTGATTTACCTGGTAAATAGGCTTATGTGTTTGTTCGTTTCTTTTACTTTGATTAAGTAGTCTACAGAGGATGTGGTTTTTAACTTTCAGTTGTTGGGAAGGTTTGGCACGATCGAAGAATGTGGTGAGCTGTGCCTTTTCTTGGCAGCAGAAGGCACTTTCTTGACAGGCATTGATATTCCAATATCCGGTGGAGCAGAGTTGAACTATGGAATGAAGAACAGAAGAAAAGCAAAGTCGAACATCTATGACTAAAACTTCTCGGTCCATAAACATGCAATTTATTCTGTGTGTGTATGTGAGAATAGACCTACCAAGAATGTCCTTGAAGTGTTGACAGAAGTTGTGTTAGGCCGATAATGTGCAGATCAATTCATCATCTTTGCATTTCTTGGGTTTAATACCGGCTTAATATTATGCTTGTTTTTTTACAGCACCATGGTCATTGGTCATAGTTATGCTTATTTGCAGTTGCAGTAAATAGCCAAATTATTGAAACAATTATTATTTTGGTTTGAACAAATTTTCACTGCGTACAACAGTGAAAGAATATATTTGGTTTGATGTACACGTTTACTACATGTATTGTCAAAATGAAGACTACTGTTACTGAATGAAGTGTGTAGAATTTGATTCAGGGTTACATTGTTTTAAAACCTGGGCAAAGATTGAAAAGAAGGAAACCATACTAATGAAATCAGAGTAGGCTACTACGGTTTTTAGGTGATACCCTGCAGCAAGTTGTAGTGGGTTGGAGACATATCCTAAAGGAAGAGATAGATCTTGAACTCTTATCAACTCCTTTAGAAAGGCCTAAAACCTTACTACTTCCAATTTTAATTTGTGATATCCGAAATCCAACAAGTACTTTTCACCTAGCAACTGACTAACCAATCTAAGCTTATAGATTAATTTGTATTGCAATGTAATTTGGTAAAATGTTTGTTGTAATAACATCTCAAAATGAACTGTACTGTGACTGATGAGCGGCTTCAGTCGATAGCGCCTCATATCTGGGTGACTTGTGGTTCATCTGGTATGATCAACTCCAGTGGCGGCGGCAGGGGGGCTAAGCCCCCCCCAAAAGGTGATCAGATTTTTTGGGATAGGAAAAATGAAATATTTTCATGAATATTTGACTTACCCCCCCCCCCCCCCCACTAAAAAGTCACAAGGTTTTTTGGGACAGGGAAAATTAAATATTTTCATGAGATTTCCTCCAAACGACTTAAAATAGGGTTTTCAGCTTTTGTTTGACTGGGAAAATTAAATAGCCTGTATTGCATACTTTCTTGAGATTTTAAACCAGATGACTAAAAAGTCATCAGAAATTTAGACGAATTAAATGAAAAATTTCCTTCACGATTCTTATGGACCAATTCTTTGCCGCCCATGGGCTTCAGCCCCCAAAACTGAAATCCTGGCGCCGCCACTGATCAACTCCCTTCTACGTTAGATGCTGAGATCGCTCGTGAATAAGCTGGTGCATGCCCTGCGCGTGGCATTTGAGTGATGCTCTAGAAATTTGGAGATTAGTCATACGATTATGAATCTTCAATCTGTATTGCGCTAGGTTCTTTCAGCTATAGAGGGAGGGAGGTTACGACGACGAATATGATCATTCCTGGTTTGCAAAGTTAACGGAGACTTGTCTCGTTTCAACAAAAAAGGTTTGCGCTGACGCGGAAGTCACGGTTCCAACACTGAAGTGGGCCTAGATCTAATTATGACCACATTGATTATCTTTGCCGTCACATTGATTATTTTTATCGTCATGCACATAATTGATCAGCCACAGTAGGCCTAATGCGATAGGCCTACACTTCAATTGTGCGTATTTTATTCATCATCTAATGACATCAATTAGGCTTATACATTTTCAACCACTCCAAAACAGACGGATGTTGATAAGCGTGTAGCCTACAGTGCTTGTGGGGGAATTCCGACGACTATTGTAGGCCTAACTGTTTTCTTACTTCGCCTAGCCTACTCAGGAACTTTAGTGACACGTCCTTTATCAATATAATTTTTGAATAAAGCTTTCTTTAGGTGTTGTAGGCCTATTGCCTCACACAGACTAAAATTTTACTGCATAAATCAGCTCATCAATCATTAATTGCTCGCTCTCTGACTTTTAGGCCTAGCCTAAGTAGGCTTCCCCTTATTGCTCGGATACAACTTAAGGTTCTGACATTAGGCTAATTTGCCGGTCCTGTACTGGCCGAGCCGCCAAGCTCCCAAGTACCTTTGTGACCTCTTCCATCTGCCGACCTCGGCCACTTCTCTTCGCCCGCTACGCTCCTTTGATCGGCATGAATCTCTTCGTCCCGCGAGCTAGGACTGTCTTGGCTAAAATGCGTGCCTTTGCTCTCACTGGCCCGGCATTGTGGAATGTGGAACCAGCTTCCTCCTTCAACGCGTTCTTCCATATTAACTGGTGGCTCTCTTGGTCTAATGTAGGCCTACTGGGAGCGCCTCAGCTTATTGGTGTGCACTGTGAGAGGCGCTTTATAAATTTATAGATAGCCTACAATACAATATAGCCTACAATACAAATTATTAGGCTACAATTACAATGTTGATGTTATTCTATCATTAAATAACCGAATGCTGACTGTGTGCGCGAGGATTTATAGCAGGAAAAATAGGCTATGTGTAGGGTTGTAGACATAATAATTAGCCTATAACCTAGGCCTACCATTAAACAAACAACCTGTTGACCATTGCAATGGATTATTTCCCCAGTTTGAGCAACTTCATGCGGATAGTTTCAAAACCATCACCAAAATAATATGTTTATCACTATACCAAATGCAGTGTTGAGTCCGTACATAATTATGATGCTGAACAATAATATTGATGATGATGAAGATGATGATTATGACGAACAGGATGATAATAATTGCCGATTTGCAAAAGGTTATTGATAGGCTACTCTGGACTTTTGCAGCCTCGCCCCAATTTAAGAGATAAAGGTATTGATATGCCTGTTGTTTCAGACCTCTTCAAAATATAGGCTAGGCCTACTTTAATTAAAATGAATCCGCTTGGCTAAGGCTGACAACCGACATGATCAATTATTGATCATCCCTGCAAATGTTTGGAGAAAGGAAGCGTGAATCATTGTAGCCTATAGGCCTAATTATGATTGGCAAACCATTATACAGGGCTCTACAGCTTTGAAATTTCAGCCCCAAGGGCGGGGTTTGGTTACGTTCGGGGGAGCTAAAAATAACATGGACTTTTGGGGGCAGAGACTTGGTCCAGAACGAGAAGCGCCGACAATATTTTTTCGGTCCGAAAAATTGATGACCTTTTTTAGTCATTCGATCGGTTTCAAATCTCCGGAAAAACTTACTTTTTCCCGGGCCAAAAAGTTGAGAAACTTAATTTGCTTAGCCATTTGATGAAAGTTTCGTGAAAAGAGCCATTTTCCCCGAAGAATTATCTGTCTAGACTCTAGCTAGAGCTTCTTGGGAGGGGGAAAGCTAGCCTAAGTCCGTGAAAAGATACCATTTTCACGATAAAAACCTGAATCTGTGCCTTTTTGGCAGCCTCTGACAAACTACGACCATGTTCAGCCAAAAACATCTAAACGCTGGGGTCCGTTTCCTTTCGTCATTTTATAATTTTATATAATTTTATATTATTTTTATTCTCATATAGGCCTATAGCTTACGATTTCCTAACATAATATTATAGCATAACTAAGTCTTGATGACGATGATGATGATGACTACGACGATGATGATGAACATTTTATTTCGCAACCAACTCAGTTGGCCTACAAGTCGCAAATCGTAGGTAGACCTACATCAAGTTTCTCAAATGTCTTCCAGACTTCGCGTCTAATAGCCTTCAAACAAGGCCATAGCCAGGATTTTATTTCGGGGGGTGTTTCTGAATATTGGGGAAAAAATTCCATGGCCGCAAAAATTTCTGATGACCTTTTTCTAGTCATCAACTTCCATTTTCAGATCGAAATTTTATCTATTATTTAATTTCGAGGGGTGTTTTCATGGCTTTGTTTCATGGTTTTTGCATCACAAACTAGAAAATGCAATAGATTTTTTCTGCATTTTTCATTTGGGGGGGGGGGGGTGTTCAAACACCCAAAACACCCCCCTGTCTACGGCCTTGCCTTCAAATCCCAGCTCATGTTTTGAATACTTTCCGCTATCAATGTTATATCCTGGACATTAGAGATCCCCGATTTGCTGAGCTTTTATGCCACATGGTCGTATATCATAATAATTATTAAAACCTGTGTGCGTAGAGCAAAATTAGGCCTAATTCAAATGGACGTCTTAATTACGCATGCGGACTCGTGATTTATTAGCTCTGCGTGTTTGGTCGCATCACCATGTGAATGCATGCATGGATTGCATGGTCTGCATTTAGAATGGGGTCTACTACTATAATTGCTGATGACATCAGACATTATTGGTAAGCACAATAATTGCACGTAGGCCTATAGGCTACGGACACTGGTCCCTTTGTAAAGTGTAGGCTATTCCACCCCAATTATTGTAGGTGCGACTAAGCACACGACTGCCATTGGACAGTTCGAAACATAAAATAAACGGTGAGCAGGCTATACGGTTTAAGTGGACATGTAGGCCTAGAGTGCGTTTGCTCAGCGAATGCTTGTCACAGTTCTGTGGAAGTTCATCCAATTCTTCTACGAAGCTTCTTTAGACCTTAGTTGTGAGAATGGCAAAGTCTTCTTTCGCTGTCTTGAGTCTGCTACTGCTAAAAATGAATTTTGGCAACCATTTTGTCAAAGGGCAAACTACCATTGGTGACTGCGTCAATGACAAAGACGACAAGTATTTCAGTAGCGCGTTATCTGATTTAGCCAAAAGCATTCAATCAGAATTTCAGAATCTTAAAACTCAAATCGTTGGTCGGAATGATCCAGTCGAACGTCAGAAACTGCCTGGGTAGCTATATTCAATTGATTTATTAGACTTGTATAATTAGCCTAGTGCAGGGGTGTCAAAGAGCTGGCCCGCGGGCCATTTCTGGCCCGCCGACAATTTTTTTCTGGCCCGCGGAGCCTTCCCTAAAGATTAAAAAATTACTTTAAATGTTGTCAAAATTTAATAAGAAGCGAAAAGTGGACATTTAATCAAGATCTTTTCGCAATATTTGGACTTTTCTGGGAATTGGCTGACCAAGCCCGGAGCTCCCTCTCGGATCACTACCCAATTTTGCTCAGGAGCTTTGACACCCTGGCCCGCCACTTGCTAGAAAATGTTCACACTGGCCCGCCACTTGTTAGAAGAAGTTCAAACTGGCCCGCCACTGAAAAAGGTTTGACACCCCTGGCCTAGTGTGATTTCAGTAATGACGCCTTTTGCTTCAACAGTCAACTTTTCGGGAATTTCAGGGTATAGTAGATTGTTACACAACCTATAGTCTAATAGGCCAATTACGATTTTGCAATGGATGGGTTGAGAGAATTTAGTATCAGATCATTCTATGAGGTGGTGTTTGGGATTTCTTAAAAACTCTGCTCGGGTTTTAAGCCTACATAGGCTACATGAAAAGAGTCGATGTCATCGAAAAAGGAGTTTCAATAGTGAAGTGTGAAAAATAACAAGTAAAGTGTCTGTTTTGCACGCGGTGTTAATACCGTGTTATAATCAAGTATTTTGCGTATTTCAATCAATCAATCATTTTTATAAACTATAGGCTATAGCGCTTTTTCGTGTCTCTCGGTCTTTGTGGTAACAGCCTAGGTCTAAGTCTGTCTGCCAATGCGTTTGTGATCTAGCCTACGTTAGCCCATTCACTTTGAACTTGTTCTGGAACCTTTTCGAGTTTTGCTCTTTGACCTTTTGGATCTTTTATATTTCCGACAATAGCCTAAGTAGGTTTAGGCTATGTCCAAAATAGCTCCAAAGCAGCACTTAGGGTAAATCTGTCTTCATAATATTTGTATGAATCGACGTGATCTGTTCTCATAAATGAATTGGTGTAGCCTAAATCTGGTCTCATTTTGGAGTAGTGTAAATCTGGTCTAAAGCAAGGAATGATGTAAATCTAGCTTAAAGTGGGAATCCCATTAGGCCTACTGCTGCTAAATCATCGAAGAAATCAAGCGAATGATTTTACTTTTTTTTGAAAGTTAAATAACTAGGCTAATAGGCCTAATGTGAAACCAGACTGACAGGCATAAAACGTCAAAGGATCAGAATTATTCGAGTCTGAATTGTCGGTTCCGATTTGTCAGACTCAGAATTGTCAATTTCGAATTGCCGTCTCCGAATTATCCGGTCCGAATTGTCCGTTCCGAAATTGTCCGGACACCGATGTAATATAAGCCTAGCGATTGACGTGCACTGGAGAACGAGGAGACGCCACAAAGTCATGTCGCAGACCTAAGTGATCAAGAACAGATTGTCTATCTTCATGCATCGACCAAGCTCGAAGGCACAATCCAGACATTCCAAAGTCTAGGAACAACATGACCCATAGAAGGCCCCCCGGTGTAACGAGGTTTATAATTATCACTGACTCAGTAGCCTAACTTGTTTATATTTTTGTTCTGATATAATTTTAATGGTTACCGAATAAATAAAAAAAATTAGAAAAATTAACTTCAAAATCAACTCCAACCTCAGTTAGGCTACATTTTCACTGTCCTTGAACGTCTCTTTCTTACTCGTATGCATAATCACATAACTTGTCCGCCCAGCTTCAGTCCTTTTAGTGTCGGCTTTCCGCAAAGGTTAGGCCTATTCTACTGAGACTGCTCTTGCACAAGTTTTTATTTCATTCTGTTTTAGCTCACGATGCCCAAATGGCTTCAATTTCTCTGTCAATGCATTTCCAAAATGCTACGCTGTTCTCATGCCGGCTGTGAGCTGGAGCACCGCGCAGCAGAGATGCCGAAACCTGCACAAGGACGCTCATCTGGCCGTCATCAACGGGGCTCTAGAGCAGCAAATCATTAGCAAGATAATTCTAAATTATGGTAAGATAGCCTGTCGTTTCATGTTGCTTTTCTGCACTTAGCCTGGTAGTTCTTTAACATAATTAGTTTTGTAAAGTTCTAAGCCTATTTAATAATACACACACCCATAAGCAGGGCCGGGTTAAGGCATGTTCAACATGTTCGGCCGAACAGGGATCCAACACATGCGATATGAATAGGCCTATTTATTATCATTGTTCGTTGCAATAGTAAAAATTAGTAAAAATTTCAGAACAAAATAATTGTGAAATTATTCGAAACCTCTGATTTTAACATATTATATAATTTATGCAGATTTTGAACATGTGTGGAGGCCCTTATTGGACTTTCCATTGCCAGGCAGATTGATCTCAAAGTTAGCCAGAAATGCTACTAGCATTATGCTAGTAGCCTGAGCGCTAGCCTATCAGTTTTAATTGATCATTTAAACATTTAAACATTTAATAGGCCCAGGCCTACATCATTCGATCGCAGCTCATAATTTATTAGATTCGACGCATTATGAAATTGCGTCACTGTAATTATTATGGACACTATCATTTTCTTTTCTTTTTAAGTTAATTAGGTCTATTACTGGTCTGATTAATTATCTCACGTTTTTAACAATGAATTATTTTATCGGAAGCGATGAATTATAGGTCTATATATAGCACGTTATAATCGCTACATGTACTCAGCGGGACTCTGATCCCTTTTGGGTCCTCCCATTGTTGCCAATAGGCCAGCTGTAATAATTATCATCATATTTCTAATTCGTGTCTTTTGCTCTTTTTAAATAACTGTTAGAATTGGTTGCAAAGAATAATCTTGACTGATTGATTGAATATATATTGATAACCGCAAGTTATATATATAGGCCTACAGGGCCGGATTAAGGCATGTTCAACATGTTCCGCGGAACAGGGGCCCCACACTTTAGGGGCCCCACAAATGTGTGGGGAAAAAATTTTCAGCAAATTTTTGGCGGATGAAATGGTACGATTTTCCGAAAAATTTCGGCGGATGACTAAAAAAAAGGTCATCAACTTTTTTTCGCGAATGAAACGGTTAAATGGTATAATTTTCCCGAATTTTAAAAAAAAAATTCCGCAAAAAAATTCCCGAACAGGGCCCCCACAAAAATTCCCGAACAGGGCCCCGACATTGCTTAATCCGGCCCTGTAGGCCTATGTGTGTGTATGTGTGTGTGTGTGTGTGTGTGTGTGTGTGTGTGTGTGTGTGTGTGTGTGTGTGTGTGTGTGTGTGTGTGTGTGTGTGCGCGCGTGAGCTTGCAATCTGTGGCGGCACTATCGCAAGTCAAAATCAGGGAAAAGCCCTGGAAAAACCCGTTGGCCTGGTCGTTGCACTGCCACAAGACTGCGAGAATGTTTCTCTGCTAAGATTCTATTTGGGGCATAAACCGCATTTGCGCTGTTTACTTGCACGAGTGCCCTGGCTATGCCCAGGTCACAAAGTATGTCTGATCACAAATCACTCTAATTTTCTAATATTCTTAAACCGTAAGAGATGTAGGCTAGGCCCATGCTTTAACACAGTGGTTCCCAACCTTTTTTGACCCAAGGGCCACTTTTTCTAAGTTTGAGGACACGAGGGCCACTTTTTCTTAGTTGAAGGACATTAGGGGGCCAGAAGGCCAAAATTTAGTTAACTAAAAGTATATAAAATTGTCATTATTGATTTTTAAACAATGCTTGATGCTATTTATAAATTTCAAAATTAAATAATTTTTAATAGATAATAATTATGTGTTCTATCCTGTTAAAATCGTCATTTTTATCATACATTTTTGTTAATTCTTTGAGAAACGAGGGCCACTTTTGAGGCCTGGCGGGCCATTTTTTGAGGCCTGGCGGGCCACTTTTGGCCCGCGGGCCACGGGTTGGGAACCGCTGCTTTAACACTACATTGGAATACTAAAAGACCTAACTGATATTTTGAAAAAAGAAGGAACGAATTAATAAAAAAACGAATGTTGATTTGTTGAATATGACACATTTGGTGTGTCCTTGTATCGTGATTCTGTAAGGTTGGGCCCACAGTTTTACTGAAAAGGGCCTCCACATTTGTTAATCAGGACCTACCCATAAAGGTTATTTCGTTGTGACATATATCTATTTGAAGGCGTTATTCAATATTAAAGCTTTGAGAAAGTGTCAAGTAGGCCTAGGCCTATTGTAAGTTTCATTTGAAACCTTAGGCTTTGGTGCAATATTATTTCAAGAGACAAACTAATCAGACCATCTGCGCAGGTTTACGTAACATAAATGGTCATCTGGACGAGAAGGTTCTACACACCAATGCTAAGAAATTTGGATATAAACCATCAGTTGCCAGCTCACATATAGCTTAGTCATACACGTGGAGCTCAATTCAACGAATTCTCATCCAGACTGAGTGTTAACAGATAGATCTAGCCTATTACCGTCCGCAGAAGGTCTATCTGGATAGGCTATAATTGTTGAGCGACGATAAGCGGTAGCGTGGCAAACATGATTAGCATAATTATGCTACTGTAACTGTTCAACCATAGCTTTTTGATTAAAAGATGAGCTATATCAACTCGGAGCTTTCAGAACCAGATTGCAGTTTCACAGCCACTGAAAAGGCTGCAATTGCAAGGTTCTTCGAAGTAAGCGAAATCTAGCGTGAATCGTAGAGGCCTAACATTCTAGGCTTGTGTGGCTTGTGAAAATATTGTCACTAACAGTAGGCCTACCATAATTATGTCAAATCAGCTATGTGTTTATGATATCTGTACTATATTTAGATTGCCACCAAAGAAACCTTGATGCGCGACGTGTTGAGAGCTGGGGCACATACTTCTGGGTTGGTGGTCAACTACGAAATGTGGAAAGTTGCAACTCAACATATGTATGGAAACCTGACGACAGGACGGCACTGTCCATAGGCTACACCAACTGGCATCCTGAGGAACCAAACTGCTCCCCGTTAGGCTTAGGTCTACTTGAAAATTGCATGGGTATTCGACCCGATGGCCAATGGAATGATCTGCCGTGTTCTTGGAACTTCTGTCCCGTTTGTGAGGTCACAGTTTATAACTGAAATCAGCAAAATTTCAGTTGTCACGCTGACAACTGATTAATGGCGCTTCATCTATTTATCACACAACAATTTAAATCGTTTTCTTTTCATAAACCGGTTATTTCATTGAGGGTAGGAGCCTATTATAAACAGTTATAATTTTCTACAGAAACCAATGTAAAAAGATGCATTAGAATAAAGTACTTGAAGTTTACCGTAGCCTATATAGCTTAGGCCTAATAACCGTTTCTCGATGTTTCTGTTTTATGAATATTGTGAACAATCATGACTGTTTAACATTAAAGAGCAAAGACAATTTTATTTAGGTTGCACTATTCCATATCTCTATTACCCTATTCTTGAATGGGTTTGCATTTAAATATTTCTGAATAGCTTCTAATAGTGATCATTTAACTTTGTCAGGACATTTTTTGTTAGTCTTGTTTATATAATGTATTATTGTATTATGTAGACCTACTTGAACTAAATCATGGAGGGATCACATCCGCAACGAGGAGGTCCTGAGGATGGCGGGGTCGGAGAATCTGGAGATAACTGTTACAGTTGAGAGAAAAAGAAGTAGGGTAAAGACCGGCAAAGAAGGCGTTGACATGAATACCGGATGGTGGAAGGGAAAAAAAGAGGGCGTGGAGGAGCACGTTGAGAGAGAGACTTGAACCAAAAGTTATTTTTTTAATAAAATTATAAATAGTGAGATTGCTCTACGATGTCTTTATCAAGTCCTCACACTGGCACTGTCTGCTTCTCTTGAGCTAGCTGTTCTTTTTCAACTAAAATTTGCATCGGTAGAAGTAGAGTAGTCTCAAGAGATCACTTAAACTGTATTTGTCGATTGCATAATTAAGTTTTTTCTCCCTAGTGATCTTTGTTTTCCTGCATTTGCTGTCATATGCTATTGTGTATTTCATTATATATTTTACATGATTAATGGGTGGCCCTCTTAGCGGGATTGTCGATCCCTTCGGTCTCCCCTTATTAACCAAATTATATTAAAGTATTATGTTCACTGCCATAATTGTATTATGTTTGTTTGGTTCAGAAAAAAATAATAAATAAAATAGAGTGAATAATAATAATATTGATGGAGGTTAAGTGAGCGCTGGAAGTGGTGTTGCCTGGTCTGCATGTAGACTAATCTACTCAGAGGTGCTCAAGACCCAACCGTGGCTAAAAGTGGATTTCAGAGTATCATAAGCATCTATAAGAAATCACCTCTTCATCATGGCTTAAAGTGTGGCAGGACGGTCATGGACGGCGTCCTGGCACTTATTTTCGAGGTAGGACGCCGTCCTATGACTTATTTGGCCAGCACTGCCAGGACGGTCGTCCATGACTGCATGGACGCCGTCCATGACTGCCTAAAAATGGCTCCATTTGAGGTCGACACAGCCCAAAATGCGCTGGTCGCTGGGGCTCCGCCCCAGACCCCGCTGAGGCAGCTTACGGTAAAGACAAAACCTTTCTCTTTTACAATAACATTTTTATTTCTTTTGTTATCCTGGTAGCTTGCGACACTGAAAAACGACTTATTCTTGAAGTTTTCGCGACTTTATCGTTTACAAATTTCTGGCAAACAAGAGCCTAAAAATGGCTCCATTTGAGGTCGACACAGCCAAAATGCGCTGGTCGCTGGGGCTCCGCCCCAGACCCCGCTTACGACGCTCCCCCAGACCCCCTAAAGTTGGGACGGGCTTCGTGCCTTCGACACTCGCGACTTCGCGCCTTCCGCGCCGCCACTGACGACAAATTACAATACGCTAGCGTCCTGACACTTCTTTTTTACACTTTAAGCACTGCTCTTCATAATAAAATGCTTGACGTTTATTGCAGCAGGTAGGCCTATTCGTTTAGTTTTATGCAAATTCTGTGTGCAGGCCTAATTGATTGCGATGCTATTATAAACTAGCTGAACCCGGCCACGCGTTGCTGTGGCTGAAAAGAGCATCCAACCATCCCTCCCTACCTCCATTTCATCTCCCCCTTTCCCCCTCCCCCTCCCCCTCCCCTCCCCTCCCCTCCCCTGCCATCCACTCCCCCTCCCCTGCCTGCATCCTCCATCTCTCCCCTTCCTCTTCGTCTCGCTCCCCTCCTTTCCTCTCTCACACCGTCCCTTCCGATAGCGACGCGGATAGCGCCCTGAAACGCTTCAGCAAAAAGGCCGCAATGGAATGTTTTGAAATGCGCTACATAAACGGAACACACATGCATTTGAACCACCATTTGAAACGCGCCCGAATTGGAAGGCAAAGCTTATCGACGGGCGTATGTGTTGAAAACGGTCGAATTTGCAACAAAAAACAACTTTCACTTCGATTCGACCGATAGGAAACAACTTTCACTTCGATTCGACCGATTCTGAGTTCAAATTCAAACCGTCTATATGCCTTGGCAAAAATGCGTCGCATTTCAAAATGGTGGTTCCGCAAGGTTCATATAGCGCATATTCAACTCGGAATCGGTCGAATCGAAGTGAAAGTTGTTTTTTGTTGTGAAAGATTTTAGCAAAAAAGCATTATGCAAACCCGCGCCTATATTAACTTTGAAAAGAATCCGTCCAGGACTTACCGAGATCCTAGCGCCCAAAGATTCGTGCGAACGTAGTTACATTTTTATTTATATAGATTAAGCTTACATAATAAGCAACATATTGATATATATTCACCAATTATTAGCAGAAACTCTGCACATAGGCCCTACATTTTCATGAATAACTTATAGGTAATAAATAGGCCTATGTTGCTTTCGACTGGGCAAAGAAGATGCATGGGGTTGAACCCTTTCAACCCCGTCAATTCTCGCCCTACATATCAAGCAAATAGATTATTGAATAGATTTTTGAAACACAGGTTAAACATAAAGACATCTAGGCAAAAGAAACAAAAGTAGGCCTACTCTCAGAGATTAGCAGGCTTTTTTACGTGCAGTTGTGCACAAAATGTGCAGTTCTAAATGGATTATTTTGTGCAGTTGTAGAAGCACTTCTGTACAGTTAAAACTAGCAAAAATGGTCATTGTACTCCGATTGGAAGTAATTTACCATGGAGGATGGGAAGGAAAAGAAGGAGTTGCGCAGTAACTGTTCTAAAAATTCCTTTAAAACAGCCCTGGAGATTAGGTAGAATAAACCCACGTGTGTCTCAACGTTTTAAAAGGGTGTGCTGAATGTTGGTGCACAGTTCCCGTGTAGGGGAGACCGGGGTTGGTTGCAACAGGTGTTGGTTGCAACACCATCGATATTTCAGCGCTACATAATAGCAACTCAAAATTGAGCAAATCATTTTGTAAAGAATACATTTTTGGCCAATGTATCCTAATTTCTTAGCAATCAATTGATAATGTCTACCGAAAAAGAAAAAAATCGTTTTTGGCAATTGAAAGTAAATTTTTCGGTTTTTAGTTTTTTCGTTATATAGCCGAATGTTTTAAAGAAATATATTTTGGTTTGGTTCTATAAGTTGGACAAGTAGGCTAGTTAAGCTTGAAAATGCATTTAGTCATTTTATTTATAATCATTGCCGTCGAAATTTGGTTTCATAAGACTGTCTAGGCATTGCTTCGGGGCTGGTTGCAACATTTTTTTCGGGGATGGTTGCAACATGTTGCAACCATCCCCATACGTTTATTTCAATAAGTCGCTTTTATTGTTGGCCTGCCCGTCGCAGTTAGAGCACATTCAAGAAACAAAGATGGGTGTAGAAAAAGAAGTTACTGTCACAAATTTAATTATTCAACATTGTGGCGATAAATTGAGAAAGTTAATCTGCGTATGGAGAAATTATGACACCGACTTATCCCGGCCGGAGGTAACCAAAATCAATTGCTGACTATTTGCAGATGTTGGTGTCATGTGTTATAAGTTATTGTGGAAGCAAGTGAACTTGTTGTATTTACCAACGTGCCACTAAGTTTAATATGAACTTCCTTTCAATGGTTTGCTATGCCTGCTGCTGCTGCTGAAGGCAGGCTTTCGGGATTTAAGGTGCGAAATCAAGGTTCATCAGTGAACACCAGAGGATTCGAGTTTAGAAAGCTTTAATGAAACTGCTATAAACTCATGATGAAATATTTCCAGTAATAAACTTTCCAAGCAAGTGACATGTACATTAGTTTTTATCATCTCGATGAAACCGTAGTAGCCTAACTAGTAACCACTGTTGAACGGATTTTAAAGGTTCTGACAAACAGAAGAATAAGGCATATTGGTATGTTGACATCCGGTGAAAGCAGACAATTTGAGACTTTGAGGTGGTTTGCACTGGATATTTGTAGGGATTATGTGCCTCCATTGTTTTTTTATGCGAGTTAACTTCATTACCGGTGCACATATTTCTATAAGATATGTTCTGATTGGCCATATCGGTGCCAATGCCAATCTTGAGGATGGATGACAAACAGAAGCTTCTTCAACTGCAGTAGGCTATGAGACGATTTCTTGGGCATGTATAATAAATTAAGTTTACAATGTCTTTGGTGGATGGAAAACCATAACTCTCACACTGGAATCGATTCTATAGAGATCCTTGAAATACAAAATTTCTGAAGACTTGAAATAATCTTACATTTTTAATTAAATATTGAATATCATTAGCCCAATTAAGTAGAAGTAGCCGGTCCAACTCTATTGGATATAGGCCACTGGAGAATATTTATCAGACTTTTCGCATGACGATTACTAGGGCAAAACAGTTTTTCAATCTATTTTGATGCTCTCAATACTCTGAATTTTTGAATTTGTTTAATTATTACATTCTTATAAGTTAGATGCACAGGCAGACCTCAGTTGGCCTCTGGGCTACGCAGCCCTATTTGAATATTTAGGCTACCTTCAATACTGTTGCAACCATCCCCGAGGGTTGTTACAACCAACACCGGCCCGGGGCTGGTTGCAACATTTTGGAGCCCTCTGTTCAGTTAGTTATTGTGGGTACATGCTTGGTTACTGAGATCATCACTATATCTTGTTTTGATGCCGAGATGTAAAGGATTCATTTGGACTAAACAGTTTGCAGATAGCTTCAAAGACATAAATGTGACACTCAAAAATGTGAAAAATGTTGCAACCAGCCCCGGTCTCCCCTAAACAGTTGGAATGGGAGTTTTTAACGAATATCTGCAGGAATATTGTTTCATGTTATCGGTCCCGTACATTAGGGCCTATTATTGATTGAAATTATTCCATTATTGGCTTGAGTAAAAGGAGTAGGGGGCCTAAGCATATAATGTGGTTTTATGTTTTACGGGCAGCGACCATTAACAATATTTAATTGAAAGCGACTATTATATTATAGAGGCCTACTAAGTCAGGGTCGGATCCAGGAGAAATCCGGCCATCCATTCAGAAATATGTAGGCCTATAGGACGTGCCCCCCTATTAGGTTTCAACAAGGTGTCAATCAATGCAGCAGGTAAAGGTTATAGAGAAACAATAGCATGCGACTAGGAAAAAGTCATCAACTATTTTAGCATTGGCTTGGAAAAGGTATAAGTTTTTAGGTATATATTCCGTACATTTCGAGTAAATCGCTAAAAAGGTCATCAGCTATTTTGGCAGGGGGAAAATTGTATATAGTCGGGTCAATCTACCACATGACCCCCAAAAAATTGCAAGAAAACGTTTTATGACGATTTTCTGGTCTCTTGGGTCTGGTGATGAACATACTAAAAGTTACAAGAAATCGGACCACGGCAAGTGGTCTCATTTTGGCGGGGAAAAAAGATGGCCGACAATTGGATCAGGCTTGGAATCTGGAAGTGATACTGTTAGAAGCAAATCATGTATAAATTCGCTAAAATGCTTTTCTAGACTAATTTGACCCTCCTGAGAACGAAAATCGTGGTTAGCAAGCTTGAATTTTAGCGGTTGCATGAGAAAACAAGATGGCGGCCAAAATGGCGGCCTGTTGCTTCAAAAGGCTGTAAGTCGGGTATTGTATGTGATATGAACATGATTTTGTCATTTAAATTAAGATGTTAGGGTTCTAGGCATGCAATGGAATTAAAGACACATATGTAGTACAGGAGGAAAACCAAAATGGTGGAAACAATGGCGGCCAGAATGTTGAAATTGTTTCAAATGGAGTGATGCATGCAATTGAAACATGAATTCTGACTCCAACTTATCATTTTGGAGGTCACGGAAAGCAATGGAATCAACTCTGCACATGTGACACTGCAAGAAAAGTAAAATGGCAGCGATCGGAAACGTTTCTGAGAAGTTCGTCAACGGAACTGTTGGGCTCATGGCAAGCGAAAGTGTGTCGGAAATAGATGGATCTACGGTGGAGGAGGAGGAGGAGGAGGAGGAGGAGGAGGCGGAACGGGGTATAAGGCGAATTGAATTCATCTTCTGCAATCCCATCCTCCTCCAAGCCATCCACATCATCATCAGCAGCATCTTCATCACAGCATAGCATCAAACGGCGCTGGAGGAATGGTTCATTCCAGGTCTCGGGGTCAGTCCATCAAACAGCATGTACATGTACAATGTACATGCATGGGTTCGGCGCTGAAACGAAGGGCTTCACCAACGGTCACCAGGGGCAATCAGCATCATCTCTCTATGGAAGCCTGGCCAATGGGTACCTGCCGGGGCCACACAAACAGGACAAGGGTTTGATATCCATGACGCATCAATCAGCGCACCCCTACGACCCGTACACCCGAGGAGGCTGCCTCTACCAGCCGCTGTTCCATCGTCGTCGTCGCGTGTCCTCCAGCCGTCGTCCACTCCCAACCCGTACACTACGAACCTCTTCTTGTTGCACTGATCTCCCCCTCGCGGTGTCAGCCCTCGTATAGGACCAGGAACGCTAAGAGACAGATCAGCTCCCACGGAGGCCCTTCGATGGATTGTCTCGCAAGGGCGGTCACCACCACCACTACCACAACCGCCTTAACCTGGAGACGGGAAAGATCAACACGAAGGACCTAGCGCAGAAGATCAGCAGTGAGCTGAAGAGGTACAGCATCCTTTCCACTATCAATTCAGATTGGACCCCCTCCCTCTTGAAACATCGCTGTGCAAACAGTGGCTTCTAGGGTAACGTAATCTGCGTTTAGAGTGCAGAAAATATTCGAACAACTTCCATCTCCAGGTGGTGGTAGTGCTGATGGTGGTGGTGCTGGTGGTGGTGGTGATGCGTCATGGATAGCAAACACTGTTTGTGTGGTCCCGGCAGGTACCCATTGGCCAGGCTTCCGAAGAGGGACGATGCCGACTGCTCTTGGTGACCGTTGATGAAGCCCTTCGTTTCAGCGCCGAACCCATGCATGTACATTGTACATGTACATGCTGTTTGATGGACTGACCCCGAGACCTGGAATGAACCATTCCTCCAGCGCCGTTTGATGCTATGCTGTGATGAAGATGATGCTGATGATGATGTGGATGTCTTGGAGGAGGATGGGATTAAAAAAAAGTAAAGTCCTATCCCATTCCATGAGGAACACAGGGAGGCGCTCATCTCCTTTTCCATGGCCCTGAGCCAGCAATGGACGAATCCCAAGGTCCTGGACACGAGGCCAGCGTATCGCAGGACTTGCTGTTTACTTCCCAGCTTACGCCGGTACCAAATTATACTGCTTGGTGACAGAGGCACGTGTGCGTGAACAACTTGCCCAAGGTCGTTACCGGGAGTCGAACCCGCAACCTCCCGCTCTGTGATCGGACGCGTTACCGGTCCACCACCAGGTCGCACACAGAGGATGGGATTGCGGAAGATGAATTCAATTCGCCTTATTCCCCGTTCCGCCTCCTCCTCATCCTCCTCCGCCTCCTCCACCGTAGATCCATCTATTTCCGACACACTTTCGCTTGCCATGAGCCCAACAGTTCCGTTGACGAACCTCTCAGAAACGTTTCCGATCGCTGCCATTTTACTTTTCTTGCAGTGTCACATGTGCAGAGTTGATTCCATTGCTTTCCGTGACCTCCAAAATGATAAATTGGAGTCAGAATTCATGTTTCAATTGCATGCATCACTCCATTTGAAACAATTTCAACATTCTGGCCGCCATTGTTTCCACCATTTTGGTTTTCCTCCTGTACTACATATGTGTCTTTAATTCCATTGCATGCCTAGAACCCTAACATCTTAATTTAAATGACAAAATCATGTTCATATCACATACAATACCCGACTTACAGCCTTTTGAAGCAACAGGCCGCCATTTTGGCCGCCATCTTGTTTTCTCATGCAACCGCTAAAATTCAAGCTTGCTAACTACGATTTTCGTTCTCAGGAGGGTCAAATTAGTCTAGAAAAGCATTTTAGCGAATTTATACATGATTTTGCTTCTAACAGTATCACTTCCAGATTCCAAGCCTGATCCAATTGTCGGCCATCTTTTTCCCGCCAAAATGAGACCACTTGCCGTGGTCCGATTTCTTGTAACTTTTAGTATGTTCATCACCAGACCCAAGAGACCAGAAAATCGTCATAAAACGTTTTCTTGCAATTTTTTTTGGGTTCACCGAAGATATTTCGTAGATTGACCCGACTAATAGTTTCAAGGTAGTTTACGATGTGACTAAAAAGGTCTTCAGATTTTTTCGGCCAAAGATCAACGAAATTTGTCTCTAGCCTACCCACCAAAGCCAAACATTTGGGCCCACCCCTTCGAAAATTTCCATATCCGCCTTTGTACAGAGTGTAATTGCTTTGGGGTATAACCACACATGAGTGTTCAGAATGTCCCAATTTGAATTTGCCCCATCTTGTCGGGTTTATTATTTTCAGATTGAGGATAAATAGATAATGGTTTGGCTGGCTGTATAAGAAAGTGACGATGCATTATAAAAGATCAAGTGGTTTACTCATTTTTACTGTACCTGACTGGTTAGAAACCATTCTGAACATTTCATGTTACAGATATACAGAAAACAGTCTCAACGTGCATGCACACTAGGTTAACGCGTCTATACCTATTATTATAATCACACATAGTTCTACACACTTGAAACGTATAACTAATAACTATGTACAATGCATGTGATATAAATATTATATATAATAATAATATATAAAGCCTAAACAATAATTTTTCTCATTCTGGACTAGTTATAGGCCTATAGCAATCAACGTCCCTTCAATCATTCTGGGGTTCTTAGTATAGGCCTAATTAGTGCACCCTGATATTATTTCACATGATCGCGCAAATGCCGTACCATACATCCTGTGGATCATGCGAGACTTTGCGAGTGCAAAGAGATGTATCGAGTATTGTCCTACAGGCAACGTAATTTATGCGTTTAGACTATGTGCGTGATCGCTCTACGTGATAGGGCCTAGTTCTGCTTTTTCATACTTGCACTGAAGCTGGAATGTAATACAGGCAGATGGGCCAAAGCACTTTCTTTGATAAGATAAGACTATCGTGTTTTCAAGCACATGGTTGTCATTTGACGTGTTCTGGGTCTAGTAGCCTATATAAACCCTTAGCTTCAGTGGACCTTTCAGTTTGACCAATAGTGCCTTGGTGTATGTTCTTCAACTGCGAGCGATTACCGTTCAGAAAACTTTACATTGCTGTGAAAATGGTGAAGTCTCATTGCGTTCGTTTGCTTTTGATCGCAATATATATCGGCTACATTTCTGTAATAGTACAGAGTAGGTCTAGCCCTACCGTTGGTGGCGTAATCAAAAGCATTCGATCAGAAGTTCAGAATCTTATGGCTCATATCGTGCAACTGGAGAATCTGGTTGAAAACCCTTACACGTGTATGAGCTACTCCATTGAGGAAATCAAAAGACATATGCAAGCAGAACACAATGATACAAGAGCTCAAATCACGCGTCTGGAAAATCGCCTGGAAAGGCGTAACATAGGCCTATATAATTTTAGGAGCGAACCAGATGAGGAATTTGAAAGTGGACACGAAAGTGAACTTGAAACGGAGGGCATGGAGAGGAATGAACATAACGGCACCATTCAAGAACTCCACAGGTAGGCCCATGGGCGTAACTTTCCCCGGAAAAGTGGTGACAACTTCTCCCTGCCCTTGTTTTCCTCGGCTTCCTTTCCCAGATACAAATTTAGTATGAATTGCGATGAGAACTCTCTCTCTCTCTCTCACTCTCTTCATTCTCAATTCTCACTCTTTACCCTCTTTCGTCTCTTCTCTGGCGCGCTCCACGATCTTTCCACTCGCGAATCACTGAATCAAATCTTTCACAGATTTTATCCAGATTCCTCCTATTCAATTCGTCTGTCTCGATCGCCACTTTAAATCTATTTCAAAGTAAAATGTGCATTTGCACTGTTTGCTTAGTTGTACTTGCCAGTTGCCAATACACTAATCCACCTAGTAACTTGGACAACGACGGATAGGACTGCACGTTCAAATGCTTTCAAAGGCGCTTCTCTACATACAGCACTTTACTTACAAATTTTATTCATTTTAAAATTTACATAATATTATTATAGGCAAAATATCTTCTGCAAAATCGAATGTAATATCGGGCCATAATGTGAACTGTCTTCTCCCTCTCTAAAAACGTTTTTCCTCGTCTATATAAACTCCAGACATATTATGTTCACTGCCCAGCATCTGCCGCTGCTGATGCAGTTCGAGAAATTTGTAGGGCCATGGAAACCATGGAGGCCTGTCCTCACACCGTTTGCGACGGAATTCTACCAAGACGCAATGTATCTGGTTTGGGACTCGTCAACAACTGACAATATTGGACATGAAAGCCTTAGCATTAGAGTTTCTTCTGATTACTTTCTCACCTTTTGTACGGGACCTTGGTACGGTATTATTTTAGACCAAGAGCTAACTTTCACTCGGCATATAAACCTACCATGCCGATGCTGTTACTGCCAGTTGCGTCAGCTTAAGGTGGTCTCCCGCTCTGTCTTTTAGCGCTGCCTCTACAGTATCTTGTTCACTCTTTCGTAGTTTCCCGCCTTGACTACTGCAGCACCCTTTATCATGGACTACCGGCTGACCGGATTGGCTGCCTGGAACTTGTACTCAGCTCTGCGGCGCGATTTGTTGGCCATATCCCCAAATATGGCCATTTCTCATTTTATATGCGGGATATCTTACACTGGCTCCCTTCTCCACAGCGGATTGCATACAGTGTATGTGTGTTGGTTAGGCGGTGCATTGAGGGACTAGCTCCAACGTATCTTCGAGAACTCTGTTGTTCCACCTTGGGAGTTCAGCGTCGATCAACCCTTCGATCGGCTAACCAAGTTGAGTTTCCGGCTCCCCGCTCGCGGACTACTATCCGACAGAGTCGCTCATTCCCTGTTGCTGGTCCGACAACCTGGAATGGTCTCCCTGTTACACTGCGCCTAATTCCCAGAGGTTACTCCGCTCTGTTTCTTAAGAACTTAAAAACTGTTTTATTTAGCCGTGGTCTGGCCGGGAGTGCTTCTGAGTAGCGTAGGCCTATACCTTGAAGAGGCGCTATATAAATTTCAGAAATAAATAAATAAATCTGTATGAATAGGCTAAATTTTATTTGTCACGGCTTTCTCAGTAATTATAGTAGTCCGCTCTCTTATCTGACTAGCCAGTCTTTTTATAGGATGATTATAATTGGCTCATCAAGCCAATTGTAGGCCTACGTCATATTCCTCCTAAACCTGTTCCTGATCCGACTGCTCAGAAAAGTTAGCTGTCAGCGACCAACTATAAGTAGACTATTACTATGTTGTAATTATTTTCTTCAGTTGAATCAGGACCAAACAGACTGAAACAGTATAGGGTTCCCACTTCCCAGTAGGCCTAAACTTATCCATTCATTCGCGCAATTATATCATTAAAATAGACAGTCGTCTCGCTTGCGGATATGACGAGGTCTGATCATTTATAGACCCGAGTCGCATTTAATAAAAGCCTCTGCGTGGCGTGGTTGCGATTTGGAAGCGAAGCTGTTTCGAGAAACGATGCAAAGAAATGAAGGTATGCGACTATGCGAGTTATTCCATTTGAAGGTAGATCGTAGGCTATACAAGAAGAACGGAATGATGCAGGCCTATAGGCTACGCACTTTTACACAGGCTCTCTTGATAAGTTAATAGACTCTACTTTTAAAAATTAAAATTGATGTTATGCGGACTTTACTCAAACTATAGATTCTGCAACACAGTTCAACCGAAAATAACATGGAGCCTCATTTTTAAAAAGTGGCGCATCTAGCTTTTCATGTGCTCGTGTTCAGAGTATGAGCCCTGATAGACCTTGTACGGACAGTAGGCCTATCCTTGCTTTCCTGCAATCGAGGTTACCAAAACTAGTCAACAACAGTTGCAAATAAGCCCAACACGTGCAATGCAACTCACAAAAAAGACACGGAATGCTGCACGAATTTGATAGATAAATTAAAGTGTTATAACTGCTCTGATTTCTCAGCCAATTTGACAATCTATCACGTTGCAGAATTATCAACTTATTATTTAATAGGATCACTAATATAACCTAAAGTAATGTCCTGGCATCGTAGATTTTTCTTTATAGCATTTTGTTCATCAAAATATGTCAATTATTTATCACTTCTGGTCCATGATTTGCAATTTGCGCACCAAAAACAACACACCATCAATGTTCATAGTAGGGTACCTACAAAAAGTTTAGCAATATATTGCCTGCCAGTGCAAATATAGGGGCAAAACGCGATTCTCTGGGAATCTGGTCTCCCTGATGTTAGGGTGAGAGCTGAGAGGGGTTGATATAGCAGTATGGGAATTGTAGAAAAATAACTGGAGTCAGACTATGAACTACGTGGAGTTGGGTTGTGAAGGGGTGAACAGAAAACTTAAATATGTGGCCCTAAAAAGACTACTAGACTAGCGAGGCTGAACCATCTCAAACCCCCATAATTGTGACCTAGGTTGAGGGAGACGTCAGGTCACTAGTAGGCCTATTACCATGTTCAGCAAATGACGCCCTTATCCTTTGCATAGAAAAGTGAACAAGCGAAATGAAAATCTTATGCCGGTATGATTCGTTTCATCATTCATGATCTCAACTTAACTGTAGGCCTATTAGAATATATTTTATTATCGTTCACGCACACTAACATCAGCAAGATTGGCAAGATTGCAATTTTACCGCCATGATTCAAGACGAAAACGCGTTAGAAGGAGTTGAGTTGGCCTATAGTTTTACTTGCAAACAGCACAGCGGTTGACAGGCGTCAATAAAGTAACGAAGCAAGGATAGGCTAATTCAAGTAGCCTATGTTCACAAAAACTACATCTGTCACAAAATAATGTGAATTGCTAATTAGGTTTTAGATGAATAATTCAACAATTTCTGTGGAATCCTGGAGGTCGTGGGCCTGTGTGCCTTGCATATACTGCACACATGGTAGCTACTAGCTACTCCGCTGTCCAAGAGCGTCTTTCGGTCGATCCGCTGTCTCAAAATCACTTTACTTTTTCTGGGTCTTTGGTGCTGGTAATGTATGTGTATAATACAAAAATGCTGGACAATGAAAAACAAGATGAGAAAGGAAATATTGCGGCAGAACTGAGTTGGTTATGAAATGTCTGAAAGATTTAAAATCTGCAGAATATAAGAAACATTATTAGCCTATTTGTATCCTAATGCACAAATGCCTCAACAACTACGCACCAGGCTAACTCGCGGATAGCATCAAACCTTTAGCAGACGATCCAAGCAGGTCCCGGCTGCGATCGTCCATGACCGCCGACGTGTCCGATCCCTGACGAAAAATAAAATGGGTGATCGCGCCTTTCTGGTCGCAGGCCCACGCGCCTGGGACAGCCTTCCAGCAACTATCCAGGAAATCAATACTGAATTACCTTTTTAAACAGTTGAAGCTTCACTTGCTCTCGGGCTCATGACATTTACTTTGACAGTTGACATTATGCGTGTAAAGAATCTTAGAATTGTCTGAATTACAATAATATTGTAAATGTAATAGGCCTAATTGGCGTTTAGGCCTACAGTTCGCGCGCTAAGCCAGCGCACAGCATTGTCATAAGCAATATGCAGAGCGGACAGTCCGCCAGAAAACCAGTTATTATTCAGTCATTAACAATGTAAGACATCGACAATATTAACGTTGCACAAATTGACATGCACTAGGTATTCACACTTGTAAATCTGCTAGACAGTCATTCGACGAGTAGGCCTACTCCTATGGTTTGGTCCCGTAGGAAGAAGACATGCTAACAGAATACCGCAAAATGCACTACTCGAGAATCTTTGTGAGTCGAGATTCGAAGGAAAAAGAAACAAAAGTAGGCTATAAGACTACGATGGATGGACAACAAAGGCTACATATTAAGAGCATAACTTGGACTAGGACTGATAGGCATAGGCGTAGGGGACATTTCAGCGTTGGGGGGGCAAAAATGAGACTTTTGCCCGAAAAATGTTTTTCGTCCGGCCGAAATCTTAAGAAAAATTCCCGTTTCGCTTGCCCGAAAATTCTGACGACCTTTTTTTAGTCATCCGGCCGAAATCTTCTATAGGGCTGTGAAATTGACAAGTCTTGACGCTTGATCGATGACTATTAGGCCTATAGGCCATTTACTTCGTATCTGTCGCCGCTAGTAGTGTCAGGAGCTGATGATAATGATGATGATGATATCCACTTGTAATGGGTTTCCGTTGGAGATGTGCCCACTGCCTAGAAATAATACCAATAGGCTACGCTTTACGAGTTACTTACATTTTTACCTGTATTGCTGTGGTTGGGATGGGAGCGCCTCTTAGTGTATTTCTTGTAGATAATTTTTGAAATGATTGACCAAATGAATATCTGTCCAAACATTCTTGTATATGCCTAATTGTAGAATTTGGAAATTGTTTCCTGTGTAGAAAAATCCGTAAAACAGATGTTGATTTGCACAGGTGTTAGTATCATGTATTTTTTCTTCAGCACTCAATGTCCAAATGGCTTTAATTACTGGCACACTACTCATGGCTTTCAAAAATGCTACGCACTTCTCCGTAAGCCGACAGACTGGAACAACGCGCAGGAAACATGTCGACAACTGCACAATGACGCACAACTAGTCGTCATTAATGAGGCATCGGAGCAGAGGTACATCGTGGGAATAACTGGAGCCCTTGGTAAACTATGATTTTTCCCCTTCTGCATGAATAGGCTACATAATTATAGTCTAGGTCCTACTCTAGGCCATTTACAGTTTGACCTGGGCAAAATTGCTTCAGAAGTTTTTAAACGGTCTGCTGCTCAGAATGATTTGATAAATAACATAGGCCTAGGTCTATCCAAATTCGGCCAAATTCCAACCATGGGTTACCCCCAAAATGGGTGGAAGGATATAAATGATTTTTAAATGTGTTTTATATGTAGGGGAGACCGGGGCTGTATGTTACAGGGGTTATATGTTACAACGATTGTATATATGTTGTTTACTTATTTGTAGCGTATATCTATGTTCTAGTGCATGCGCACAGTTAGCCTGCAGGTATAGTGGCGGAGCTGTTGATTTATTTGGCAGCGTGACCAATTTATGGTAAAAAAACGGTTTTTGACCTGATATTTTTTTCAAAGGTAATTGCGCACTTTTGTAATTTCTGTGGCCAGTTTGACTACTTCGGTTGTCACATTCGGCGTGTTGGTGGCATGATGATATGTGTTTATAAACAGAACATTACTAGCGATGTAGCTTGACTGTTGTATATGTAAAATCTTTTTGTTTCCAAAGATGTCCCTCGGGGCTATATGTTACATGTGCCAAGGGGCTATATGTTACATGTGTAACAGCCTATAGCCCATAGGCTATATGTTATGTGTGCTATCTATGTGCATTATTACAAATAGATATCACACATGCATGCATTCCTACATTAAACATAATTACATATACACGTTTGCGTACATACATGGACACAGTAGGCCTACATATATACATAATTACACAGATACACGATTATGCAGATATATAATTACATACCTACCTACATACATATGTGCATATATACAAATATGCATGCAAGCATACATACAATCATGCATGCATGCATGCATACATACATACATACATACATACATACATACATACATAGATATATGCAAATTTGCATACATACATAATATACATACATACATACATACATACATACATACATACATACATACATACATACATACACACATACATACATACATACATACATACATACATACATACATACATACATGCATACATACATACATACATACATACATACATACGTACATACGTACACACGTACATACATACATACATACATATATGCATGCATGCATGCATGCATGCATGCATACATACATACATGCATGCATGCATGCATGCATGCATGCATACATACATACATAGTTACATACATACATACATACATACATACATACATACATACATACATACATACATACATACATACATACATACATACATACATACATACATACATAATGCAATTGCACTGATGGAAACGATTATTATATGTGACACAACTAGTATAACTCTGACTAGGCCTAAGCTTAAGTAAATCGATGTAGCTGATTTTTTTTTTAACTAGTAGTTTAGTTTTTGTTTCGTCGTTTTTTTCATCAACTGCTGAAGAACTTCCGACTTTGCATAGGCCTAATCAGTTAGAATAATCTTTTATGTTATTAGTGATGTTCCTGTTTAATAATCACTTTACATTTACTGTAAGAATGTCAATTATACATGTGTAACATGCAACCCCGGGGAATGTAACATGTAACCCCGCTATCGGGGTTATTTGTTACATTCAAGTGGTCTGCCTAAAACCAATATTGCACACAAATCATTAACTATTAGCACAATCTACTGTGACCAATTTCTGTGTGACATATTGAAGTATTAAACCCCCTTGGTCTTAGGAAAACTGAGGTGCTAAGGAACAGCCAATTTACAAAAAAGTGAAAATTGTAACATATAACCCCGGTCTCCCCTAATGCCGGATTGCTGATGACTTCAATGTGCAAGAAAGTGATGTCTTCTAAGAACAATATCAATTAATTTCTTGGTTTCAGAACATTAATAAATTGTTGGCATAGGCCTACTTGTATACACTCAGTAAACTCTGGGGGCAATTGGGACACGTGCCTCAATGATGTTCTAAGCAAAAATACAAAACGAAGATCTATAATGTACATGTATAAATGACGAAATGCAAATAAGGGATCTTTGAGTTTCTACATCAATTGCTGTTCGTTGCAGTCATGGGCATAAGGGCAGGAGCGGAGGGGGAAATATAGGCCTACACCAATTTCTTTTTAGGATCCGCTCCTGGCCGCATAATTATAGTAGCCGGTCCTCAGCTAAACTGACTCACCTTGCAACTGTTGCACAACCTGTTAGAGAGGTTTATGGTGTTTTCTAATGAACTGGCTCAAGAATATGTCGATCGGCGGGTGTTGAAACCCCATAAGGCAAGAGCGGCGTAAAGCGGTCTAGCAGGTGTGGTTACCTCGAACACAGTGTAGACGGTAAGGTTGTACACTTCGAAATTTTGAGACATCCGTCGCGAGGTTTTTGGATGTAGGTTATTTGCGCGTAATACCCGCCGGGACGCTTTTTTTTCCAAAATGTAGTCATTTGTAAGAAATTTTAAACGTTTTACATTGCAATTCGTCTAAAATCGTCAGAGCCTGCCGACACACACACGTGTTGTTGACCGCATAAAAAGGGATGGTCAGAAATTGTACTCGACAACCTCCTCCCTCTACGGTCTCCGCCTCTTCCATATTGTATTCCCCTATGTGATTGGCTGGTTGCAGCTGCCATGTACATTTTGGAAATAAGCCGCCGGGACTGAAGCAAACTTAGCCTACACACTAGTACACAGGCTCCCAGTATCTCGTCGACATGGGGCCCTACATTAAGTGGGTGCATAATCCGATGTTTGATTACCAAAACGTATAGACCTGCAGTGAAAAACCAAGTAATTGTATTGCATCTATACATTTATATAGCGCCTCTCGAAGAATGACCATTCAGCACATAAATCTCGGGAAAGAAGTTTTTTTCAGAACGAGAAACTGACAAGGAAAAACGAGTCCTGCCCGTAGTGCAGGAGGCAGGTCATTCCAAATGGTGGGACCAACCACAGCAAACGCCCGATGCTGGGCAAGAGCAGTCCTAGTTCTGGGAACACACAGATCAAAATGATCTTTAGGACTCACTGAGCGAGATGATGATGCCGATAAGGGCCTTTGCGTATAGTTTGAGAGGTCACCTTGCGCCGTCGATTCGTAGAACCCTTGCGATCGCCATGACCAGACCTCGCCACTCTCTTCTATCCATTGTCGCCTCTTTCAGCTGTGCGAGATTCATCGCTGTTCTCATGTGTACCTCCTCCATCGATCTAGTCCTCGGTCGTACTCTTTCCGCGTGCCCTCTCCACACGCCATGGCAACATCACCGCCTTCTCCAATCCATCCGCGCGCATCACATGGCCAAAACATACATGTACGTCAGTTTTTGCCTTATGGCTCGTTGGTTTAATGACATGCCCCTTCTTAAAATTTCTAGCTCCTCAAGGACTGATATCTTTTGTTGTTTTATCCCTCCATGATATCCCCAGGAGATTCCTCCATATCCACATTTCACACGCAGATATTTTGTCCTCCAACCTTTTCGTCCTTGTCCACTTTTCGCTCCCGTATAGGCTAGTACTATGAGGGAAAAATTATAATTGTTTCGATTAGGTGTGTCTTTGTCTTCATGCTCACATAATAATGTTCTTCTATCTTTCTCGTTTCTTGCATTGTGGATTTGCCAAGTGCAATTCTCTTCCTCACTTCCCCTTCGCATCTGCCTTTCCTTTCTATTAAGAAACCCAGAAACGAGAAATTTGCCGCGACCTCTAGGCTCTATGCCTTCCCCCATCCACCTCAAACGTATTTCATTCCCCGTCGTCATGATCTTAGTCTTTTTGATGTTGAAGTAGGCCTACAGCCTTGCCTTTTCACTTTCCTTCCTTAGTTGTCTTATGAGCTCTGCGAGATCATCTTTCCTTCCCGCCAGGAGTGTCGTGTCGTCAGCACACCTTAGGTTCTTTATTATCTTCCCTGCTATCCTCACTCCTTTCTCCGCTTCCTCCAGTTCCGCCATCCGTACTATTCTTTCTGCATCTAAGTTAAACAGAATCGGGGACAGTAGGCTATGCATCCTTGCCTCACCCCTTTCCGATTTAGAATTTCTTGGTGTCTTCGTATTCCGTCCTGAATATTGCTTCTTGGTTCTCGTATAAACACTCGAGGAGCAAGATGAGGTGCCTTGGTATTCCCATCTCTTTCAGGGTCTTCGCTCTCCATTATTGCTGGTTCCCGTTCATAGTTCATCTGGTAAAGCTGTTCATCTTTTACCCCTCTCATCTTTACTGTATAATTTCTCCGCATACTCCATCTTTCTTTTACTCACTCCTCATCCTTGATCATGTCGATCTCTCTCTCAACTTCCTAGTGCACCTATTCGTGGTGCGAAAATTTTCCAATTGAGAGGTAGGCCCTATTTAGGGGTATTCCCCTGCTGTGCTCTGGAGGCCAGGCAGATGATCTTGTAGTGAATGCGTGAAGTGATAGGAAACCAGTGTCATATTTCAAGCACAATTATAATAATAAGTAGAAATATGCGCAAAGCGAGGAATTCGGGATATGAGTCTTGCCTACGCGAGACATTCAAGACTGATTGAAAAGGGAAAAGACGTTGTTTTGGGAGGCCAATGAGAAGTTAGTTGCAGTAGTCTATGCGGGAACAGACGAACGCATGAACTGTGGTATTAATGACAGAAGGAGAGAGATTGATTGTGTGATGGCTCGAAAAAGTAAGAGCGGGTTAGGTTAAATATGTGTTCCTTAAGCGTGAAGAAGGAGTCAACTAAAATTAATATGACTGCCTGTTACGCGTCAATCCCGATAAGTTAGATTCGACAATAATTATAGAACAGAAAGAGACCTGAAACGAGACTAATAGAGACTCAATGATTATCGTGTAATTTTTCTCTTATAGGCTATATCGATGCAAATATTGTGGGCAGCCCAAAAATACAATTATAAAATTACCTAATGGCTGTTAAACATGCTAAAGCTGTGTAAGTCTACACTGTACAGTACGTATTATATATACTTTTCTAGTTTGTCCGCGAACACAAAACAGATTTCCTGATAATAAAACTGACGGGGTAATGGCATATTGGATTGGAGCTCGAAGAAGAGACATTTCCGATTGCAATGTAAACTACTTTCACTTGTAGTTGGCCACAGGCCACAAGTTGACTCAACAGTTTCCAGTACAACTAACTTTGTTAATGATATTCACACATTTATATACAAATACAAAAATATGCTCCGCCTACAATATTAAGATTGTCCAATCAGGACACAGTGTGTCCTGTCATAGTTCATGATTGACAGTTCATAGTTCAATTTAATAAATATATAATATATATGTGTCCATATATATCTATGCCTAGCTACCTACCTATGACATTACCTCTAATCTTTCTGTTTTTTAAGTTTGCAAATCATAACAATTTGTAAACTTAAATATAATATGTAAAACCAATACAATAATAATTACAAATAAAAACTAATTATCTACTACATATGTTTTCCCTGGATCCATATGTACATTACATTACATTACTTCTCTACATACAGTCTAGACCTATCTAACATTGCCTTTATTTTATCAGGGTTTATTTTCCCTTGACCTAAACCAATCACATTACCACTAAATTTGACTTCATGTTTATCAAATTCACTCTTATTTAAACTGAGAGTCAGATTATACTTTATCATCGTTCTGCATTAAGATAACACAATAAAATGATTGAGATGGTCATCGTTCATCCCATGTCATCGAATGGGCTGCTTGCTTGCGTCACGATGCCCATAGCGATGAGTTCAGAAATCTGTCTCTCGACTTCCGACCGATACATCAGTGGTATGTGATAGGCAGAAAACTCTTTTCGTACAAACTCAGGCAGCAGATTAACTTCACGTTCTACGACAATACAAAAATCATGTTTGTCAGAAAAACAGTCAGTGTATTTATTTAAAACATTCAGCAATTGTGTTTGTTGTGTGACAGTCAATTGTTCAAGTTGTTTGTAATCTATCTGCAAAATATTACAAGGGTCATACCATCTGGACATCAATTTGTTATTTGAGTTTGGGTACAAAACAATAACACTGTCTCCCGGTTCAAAGGATTTGCACGTAGCATCTTGCTTCAACTGAGCATGCATACCAGCAATTTTCAAAGCTTCTGATAAATTTTGTTTCAGTTTCTCCAAATATTCTAAGGGTTTGTTCCCTAAATCTGGTGAAAATGTATTTTCATTTGCCCACGATTCCTTCAGTAGGCCTATTGTCAAAGGTCCCCGTGGTAACCTTCAGGGTTGCCACTCATAGCTTTTTCCACCTAGATCTAGGTTTTTTCGGCCTAATCTAGGTTTCTAGGATTTTTTGTCAGGATCTAGCCTTTTTTTCACACGGTGGTTTTTTCCACTTTTTACGCATAAAAATTGGCTTTGCTAGGTGAAAATGCACAAAAGACGTGAAAAAAGTCGAAAATGTTGTGAATACGGACCCCAAAGTTATAGATTTATTTTGGAGTAAAAGACTAAAAAAAGGCATCAGAAATTTTTCTCGGGAAAGGAAGCAACTTTTGGTCGGATGACTCAAAAAGGTCATCAGAAATTTGAATTTCAAGCGCGAAAAATCAAAAAATCCATGTATTTTCTCCAAACTTCTCGATCTAGCCTTTTCTAGCCTTTTTTTCCGCCCGATCTGACCTTTTTTCAAAATTTAGAGTGGCATCCCTGGTAACCTTCCATAGACTAGTAAGTAAAGAGCTACCCCAGTCGTGTCATCTGGCACTTGATCTAACACAACATTTCTGGCTTTTAGTCGGCAATCAGTATCGGATGCAGACCACTCTTTGCTTTCGTTTTCAATTCCGGGCCAGATAAAAGTTAGACTTATCTTCTCTAGAGTTTTATCTTCAGGGAAATGACCGTCGTGAGCCAATTCTTTAATCTTCTGTCGCCTCTGCCAGGGCACAGCCAGTTGTAACACAACCTGTCCAGGCTGTCCTGTTATCTTTGTTCGTTGATATAACAGACCATTACACAAACAAAAATCTGAATTCTCTTCTTTTGCCAAATCAAGCCATTTCCGTAGCGACACATCCGCTTGTTGTTGTTTGGCAAAGACCATAGAATCTGATACACCTACAGTCTGCTGCAATTGATGATGCGCTGATACCTGTTCCGGCTTTTGTTGTGCCAATGCAGTTTTATCTGCAATACTTTCATGTTTTGCCGAGTCAAATAGACTTACGCTTGGATATTCTGTCATTTCAGTTTTATCTAAAACTTTTGGCTCTTCAACTAGGCTTACTTCCTTACTCATCTGTTCAGCCCTTTTAAGTTGTGATCGCGTCATCATATTTGACTGAATTTGAGCGTCTAAAATAGGAATTTGTGGCAATGCTCTCAGTTCAGCAATCAGTTCAGGGTGTAACAAAAATGTTTCCCTGCCTGACATATTCTCCACAACCGCGCATAAACACTGCATGTATGGTCCTATGTTCACCAGTTTAGAATTGTCAACAAGACTGTCATAAGCTAGCCTCAATTCGATCTTCACCAATTTTGCTAAAACAGGTTTTCCAGCTGCACATTGAAGGTTCACTTGACCCATTTCCTCAACAGGCAATCCTTTAATCAAATCATTGCTCAAAACTGGAATTTCCGTCCCACTGTCCACTAGCGCCTTGGCTTTCACCTGCTGACTCCCATTCACCTTCAGTTCAATGTCTAAATGCTGTAAGGTTGCCTTTTTCAGCACCACTTTAGACTGAAAACATTTCACATCCTTTTCTCCCTTAATCTTACTTACTTTCTGTTCCACCTTCTCCTCTTTCTCCAGAACACATTTCATTACGATCTTCGGTTCAGTCTCTATCTCTCTCACATCTTCATCCTCATCCTCACTGAATTCCTCGGGTCTGTTAATCACCTGTAGGCCTACCATCGGCCTCACTATTTTTTCTAGCGCACACGCCCTGGATGAAACTGCTTCCTGTTTCTTTTTCCAACAATTTTTCCTTATGTGTGATTTCTCACCGCAGTTCCAACATTTTCTCTCATTGTTTTCTGCGAAATCCTTCTTCACTTCAGATCTTACATACTTACTTGAAAATGCCTTTTCCTTCCCAAAACCTCTGTCTTTCCATTCTCTGTTACCTTGATCCTTACTCTGGTAAAAATGATTCTCTGGTGGTTTTGATGGACCCACATAACCAATTTTGTTATTGACATGAAGGTCAGCTAAGTCTGCAATCGCATCAGATGATAGACAATCTGTTCCTTCCTTCATCAAAACAAATTGCAATGGACCAGGTGCCAGCACCTCTTTTAGTCTATCAGCAACCATTAAATCAAAGAGTTTTTCAAAACTCTGCTTGACATCCCTGCTGCGTAAATAATAATTAAACAGGTTCTTTAACCTCGTGTTAAACAAAACAAATGTTTCATCAGAAGATTTCTTAGCCTCAATGAATTTGGTTCTGTACTCCATGGGTGTTAACTTAAATTCTCTCAGAATATAATCCTTCACACGATCATAATCATCATGATCCTTGTACGATAGTCTATTCAACACCGCTCGAGCTTTGTAAGACATCAAGGGTAGCAATAACTTCACCCAAAACTCCTTGTCAACTTTAAAACTTTGAAATGCGTTTTCAACAGTCTCGAAATAAAGAGGTATTTCTGCCAAATTACCGGCATTATCGGTAACACATGTTTCATGGCATCACCTAGTTTCTTTATTTTGCTTACCGGAGACTCGTCCTCCTTCTCTTTCTTCTTCTTCGCTTCAAACATTTCCTTCTCCATCCTCTCTTCCTTTTCCTCTTTTCTTTTCAATCTTTCCTCTTCACGCTCTCTCCATTTTGATCTTTCTGCCGCATTCTGTTCTTCCTGCTTCTTCCAAACCTTCTCCATATTTTCTACATGTAATTGTCGTTTCTGAAATGCCATCTCCTCTTTTCTCATTTCCATTTCCTCTCTCCTTAATGCCATCTCTCTCAGAGCCAATTCCTCTCTTCTCTCTTCTCTCCTCAAAGCCATCTCCTCTATTTTCGATCTCTCTTCTCTGCCGGTACTCATCCTCCCAGGCGTATATTCTTCTTCTTCTGACACTCTGCTGTCTTCTCCATAATCAGCATACGTAGGCCTACCTACTTGTATTTCTCCTTCTTCTGCAATCCATGCCTTGGCCAATTCCTCACACAGTGCCTCACGATCAAGTAAAAACAATTCATCTTGCGACTTTCCATACTTCCTCAACACATGTCTCACCTTCTCGGTAGACATACTATCCATTTCTGCCCGTCTTTCACTTGCAAGACCTTCCATTTTGTTATACAAATCAAGCACAAAATGACAACACAATGAAAATCCTCACCAAAGTACAAAATCACCACACAGTGAAAATCACAACACAATCAAAGTCACAACACAATCAAAATCACAATACAATCAAAATCACCATCAAGTGCATCAACTAAAAATCACACACACACACACACACAATTATTCACGAGTGCACAACCAAACTTAACTTCTTTTCTTATGTTCTTTGAAGACCAACAGGAACGGTAGACCTTGACTCTTGTCGTAGCTCCGTCTCGTCTAAGAATCGACTTGACTTGTTCTTGACCTGTCCTTCAAGTAGGATCGTCGTTGAACTGGTCCTCTGCACTCCGGAATCGTCTGTCTCCTTGGTTCTGCTGGCACGGTTGACTAGGAACGATCCGTCTGCTCGGCTTCGTCTGAATCTTCTTGATCAGCATGGCCTCCGGAATCTTCTTGATCAGCTCGACTTCCGCAATCAAACCCACGTCAACAGAAGTTTAGACGAAGTGTTAGTCAGACCTAGATATGATCAGCCCTTCTAACACCCGTCAAACAACAACTGATTGACCACCCCTGTCTGAGTTCGGCTCTGTGGATCGTCCCACCCGACCACTCAAACTGGACAACTTCTTGACTTTAAATTGTCTCTCTTTCCGTCAGAACTCGTTGACGTCTCCTTCTGTTGCCGTCTCCCTGTTATGCAACCAACGTAGTTGACACAACACGGCTTTCTCTCATGTACACGACTCAGACAAGATAACAACCATGGGCGTCCACAGGAATTTTTCTAGGGGGGCGCAAACGTCTAAATAATTGTCACGTGGTCTAAATTTAATGGGTGACAGTTTGAATTTCCATATTACCACGAGAGAATCCTAAAGCCTACCTATACATTATGCGCCCAAAGAAAGATAGATAGGTTCAACTTGTAGGACGAATCGATAATCTCATCTAAAATCGCGTTGTAACAATCACAATCAAATAATCTAAATTTATGTGCAACTGTGCGAAAATCTAGGGGGCGCACTTGCGCCCCCTTGCGGACGCCCATGATAACAACTTGCTGCTAGTCTGTCTCTCCAACACTCCAACAGTATCTCCAACAGTCTCTTCGGTTTGCGTGGCCAGGGATCATTCGTATCCCACCACGATGCCACCAAATGTAAACTACTTTCACTTGTAGTTGGCCACAGGCCACGAGTTGACTCAACAGTTTCCAGTACAACTAACTTTATTAATGATATTCACACATTTATATACAAATACAAAAATATGCTCCGCCTACAATATTAAGATTGTCCAATCAGGACACAGTGTGTCCTGTCATAGTTCATGATTGACAGTTCATAGTTCAATTTAATAAATATATATTATATATGTGTCCATATATATCTATGCCTAGCTACCTACCTATGACAGGAGGCCAATGAGAAGTTAGTTGCAGTAGTCTATGCGGGAACAGACGAACGCATGAACTGTGGTATTAATGACAGAAGGAGAGAGATTGATTGTGTGATGGCTCGAAAAAGTAAGAGCGGGTTAGGTTAAATATGTGTTCCTTAAGCGTGAAGAAGGAGTCAACTAAAATTAATATGACTGCCTGTTACGCGTCAATCCCGATAAGTTAGATCCGACAATAATTATAGAACAGAAAGAGACCTGAAACGAGACTAATAGAGACTCAATGATTATCGTGTAATTTTTCTCTTATAGGCTATATCGATGCAAATATTGTGGGCAGCCCAAAAATACAATTATAAAATTACCTAATGGCTGTTAAACATGCTAAAGCTGTGTAAGTCTACAGTACGTATTATATATACTTTTCTAGTTTGTCCGCGAACACAAAACAGATTTCCTGATAATAAAACTGACGGGGTAATGGCATATTGGATTGGAGCTCGAAGAAGAGACATTTCCGATTGCAACTCGACGTTTGAATGGACATCAATTAACGGAACGACTTTTCCTATGCACTACAGCAACTGCACTCTAAATACTACTACGTTACCTGGAACGTAGTAAGTAACGTAGTACTACGTTCTATATGCACTGAGTAAGTATACGTTAGATTGACGTAGTGATTTTCTAACGTAGCTTCACTACGTCAGTTATTTAACGTAGCAACTACGCTCCCACCCCTTTATTTCACGTAGTTCAGTATGTTAGAATCTAACGTAGCCAGTACGCTCCCACCTCTTTATTTCACGTAGTTCAGTATGTTAGAATCTAACGTAGCCAGTACGCTCCCACCCCTTTATTTAACGTAGTTCAGTATGTTAGAATCTAACGTAGCCAGTACGCTCCCACCCCTTTATCTAACGTAGTTCAGTATGTTAGAATCTAACGTAGCCAGTACGCTCCCACCCCTTTATTTAACGTAGTTCAGTATGTTAGAATCTAACGTAGCCAGTACGCTCCTACCCCTTTATTTCACGTAGTTCAGTATGTTAGAATCTAACGTAGCCAGTACGCTCCCACCCCTTTATTTAACGTAGTTCAGTATGTTAGAATCTAACGTAGCCAGTACGCTCCCACCCCTTTATCTAACGTAGTTCAGTATGTTAGAATCTAACGTAGCCAGTACGCTCCCACCCCTTTATTTCACGTAGTTCAGTATGTTAGAATCGAACGTAGCCAGTACGCTCCCATCCCTTTATTTAACACAGTTCAATATGTTAGACATTAGTAAGTAGGCTCTCCATTCTTTAGGCACACATTAATAAAATCTAAAACACAACATAAATCTCTCAAGGATTCACCTAGTGCTCCACAAAAGCTGTAAAGGCGCTATGTAAAATTATAAATTCATAAAATGAATATATGTATAAATTCGAAATAAACCAAAAAATTAAAATAAATCAATCCATAAACCAAAAAAATACCACCAATCAATCAACCATTTATTGGCTCAAGAAGAAAATAAATCAGATGTAAATTTATAAACAGTAAGTTTAAAATTAATCTGTTGCAGACACCCAAAAAGGATAAGATAATTTGAAAATGCTGGGCTGTCTCTTTCCCATGGACACATTTACACATGGTAATTGTAATTAAACATTTATATAGCGCCACTTCAAGAGAACTCTTCAGAGGCGCTCCCGACCTGACACCAAACCATAATCAAAGAGAATGGTTTTCAAACGCTTGCGGAAAAGGGGCAAAGAAAGACAAAGAAGTTCATTACGGAGACTAATAGGTAACTTATTCCAGAAAGACGGACCGACCATAGCAAAACTTCTATGCAGCACTGTGGAATATCGAGCCATAGGAACAACCAGGTCACCATGCAGAGAGACAACAATTAGTTATGGTCAATGTGATTAAACAAACTTAACATTGTCTGGACCACAAAATAGCCTGCAACTGAAGCAACAGCAGAACATTGCAGCATAGAATATGAGATTTAAAAAAATACAGAAGTGCAAGCACATCATAACATCCATAACTGAAACTTATATAATCCTAAAAGAACAATCAAGAAATTTAATTTTATGTAAAAAATAATGTTTTAATTCAGCTTTAAAACGAAACATGTGCAGTCTATTTTTTAAGAATACGAGGAAGTGCTCCAAACTGATGAACCTGAGCACTTATTTGAAAATTATCATTGTTCTGGTTCGTGCAGCATGGATATGATATTTACACTCTTTTCTGGTATCTGACCATAGAAGAACGCTCACCTTCACAGAAATATTTATCAAACAGTGAAGGAAGAGGTCTTTAATCATAGCTGTATATGCGCGGTCCAATTTACAATTTTATAATATCACTCAATTTTAATATATTGTTTTCGTTCAACAATATTTAATTATCAATTAAGAAAATTTATTAATCATTAATTAATTAAACATAATATTAAGTCCGACCAATATCTAAGCAAGACAGACCAAGCATTCAAAATCCATCAACACTTTCACTACGTTAAAACCGCATATACAAATTCCATATATTTCCAAGATGAAGTCAAAATACACCTGCACTTGGTTATTATTTGAGCACTGATAAAAAATCGCATCTAAACATCAATATACTTCATATCTACTAGTTCACGAACCTTTGGAAGAAATTTCCAATCTTTAAAATTAAAGAAGTCTTGTTATTCGAAAAAATTCCTAAATGCTAAAGCGGTCAATGAATACACCATATTAAAAAACCTAAAACAGGTTGAAAAGGTTATCAACGCCACACGATACCAAAGTCATCTTGGTATTAGCTCTACTATAAAGCAGAGTACATGGCACCAGCTTATTCACAAGCCAAGTACTGTTTTGCACGATTCAAAAGTGTTAAACAGTCCGAGTCCGAATACTAGACAGAGGAACAGCCGCTGCAATGACGAGTTTAGTTGAGGACGAGAAAGCATCGTTTGTGTCTGGCTAAGAATTCCTGAACCGCTGAGACCGATTCTGATTGGAAAGACTGTAGGGCAATAAGTCGTGTAGCACTTATTGCAAATGACTGTGGGTGTAGCGGCATTGTTGGAGGAACTCTGAGTCTCTCCTCGGACTTGAGCAATGATCCGACCTGTTTGAATCAAAAGAAAGACAATTCTATTTAAAGCGTCGAATTCAGTTGAGCATTCAAAGCAGATCAAATATGGTTAATTATATATCAACCATAAACCAATTCGACAGAATACAAAACTATACTACTGTGTAAACAATCTCAACAGCATCCCATGAACATATTAGGTGGATCATCAAAATGGGTTAACCAGAAACAAGGAACAGGTTCCGATAGCTCTGAGTAACCCAAAACTCAAGTCAATATCATGACACTGGAGACGCAGGAAGGAAATTCACACACAAGAAAAGGAAGTTCAAGCAGCGAATGGCATATATATGAGAAAAAAACATAAAACAAATCTTCAGCAATACACCAAATAAAAAGAAAGAGAATAAAATTAATAATGTCAAATATTACCAAGATTATAAGATTATAAGATAAGATAAGAATATTCTTTAATATACCAATTGCTATCCGCATATTGGTGTACAGACAAGTCAGACATGGTATAGATTAAACAAACGTACATAATTTTATCAATCAATGTCAAAATATTTTCAAATAGCACAAAATCCTAGGACCAAAATCAATATAATTTTTACTTTAAAATAAAAATTGGGTTTTTTAATGACCAACAATTTATGCTAAAGTTTGGTTTATATGGTATTATGCTATATTATATGGTACTAGCTGGGCGATGCCCGGGAGTATTATGTGAACAGCCGAGAAGCTATGGCTTTACCTCCACTGGCTGGACCTGACGGTCCTCTGTATAGATGCAAAGTTTCAGATCAAAAGCTGGAAAACTGCAAAAAACTTGCCCCCCCCAAATTGCGCCCCCCCTAAACAATGCCTTGCCCCACCCGGCCCCTGCAGGGCCAGGTGTGTGTTGGTTGGGGCGAGGTGGTCCCGTGGCACACTATTTTGCTGTAACTTTTCAGGTGAATAGCTGTGAAACTATGGCAATGGTATACAATTATGGAAAATGGAGTTTTCGCCCCTCCCCCATTCTCCACATGGTGGGAGAAATTCACCAACCCCTCCACTGGCTGGACCTGGCGGTCCTCTGTCTAAATTCAAAATTTGACATCAATAGCTGAAAAAAATTGGCCCCCCAAATTTTTCCCCCCCTAAACAACGCCCTGCCCGACCCGGACCCTGCAGGGCGAGGTGTGTGTTGGTTGGGGGCGAGGTGGTCCCGGTAGCACACTATCTAGCTGCAACTTTTCAGGTGAATAGCTGTGAAACTATAGCGATGGTATAAAAATAGGGAAAATTGAGTTTTTGGCCAACCCCCATTCTCACCCTGGTGGTAGAGATTCGCCAACTTGTTTTCTGGGTGGACCTGACGGTCCTCTGTCTAAATGCTAAGTTTCACATCAATAGCTCGAAAAAATGTTTGCCCCCAAAAAAATTTCACCCCATCCTGGCCCCCATGGTGTTAGAAATTCGCCAACCCCTGCAATTGCTAAGTTTGATGGACACTTGTCTAGGTGCAAAGTTTCAGATCAATAGCTGCGAAACTGTGGGCGTGTATTCTGGACAAATATATAAATAAATAAATATATAAATATACATCCTCTCTTATAGATATAGATATACTATACATATAGTCATAATTTAGTAACGGGCCTTAGAATCGTTAATATTGCTTAATTCTCAACTGCACAAATCCAATTTTGTAAGAGTGAAAATGCCTAGCGAATGTCACAAGTTTAAATGGAAATGAAAATAAAACATGAATAACAAGACGTAACATTTGTTTATGTTAGGTAAGGAGAGTAAATTATGACTTTTAAGCAGAGGAGCAGTGTAAACTGTCTGATAGCAAAAGATTATACTTAATTTTATTGTTCGCTAAGAATGCAAAGTGGTTATTAAAATAAAATATCAAATGCGAAATGAGAAATATGGAAAATAAGTGAGTTATAAATGTTGAATAGAATTGGCTTTGGGAGGCAATGTTTCAGCCTAATTGCAACACCTATATTTTTGCAATTGTGCAGATCACCGCCATTATTTATTCCATAATGGCAACAGGAAGCAGAGAGATGGAAGGCTTCTAGCAGCACAGAGCAAAAGAGCTCCCGCTTTGTGGCAGCAATGCGGTTGGCACAGTGCAACTGTGCATTCGTATTCCATGAACAATACATGTTCATGAATATACTCACATAAACAACAAAATCTTGTCTGAACTGAATGTATTGCTGCCAAATGGCAGACAGATCCATAAGAACAACAAATGGGACATGATTGTGTAACTGTATGTTCTGTGCATTGTTACCGAGACAATTAACTGTATTTATGCACCTTGAACAAGTGCCTCACACAAAACTGCTCGACATCAAACACTGTCAATATTACAATTGGCTATAGTGGAACTCACAACATGGACAATAATAATAATAAATATTATCAAAACAAAATAAACAGTCAATTTTCATGAAAAATACACATGTCTAGGAAACAACAGGAATATATGAATGTATATTTACCATTAGCTGACTTCCAAAAAACGCTGCTGGAATTGTGGAATGTGAAGCGCACTTCCACAGTTACACCATCATTGCTACAACTCTCTGAGGACAGAAGTGTCGGACATCAGTGTTTCAAATTCCAGGTCAAGCTGAATCAGTTTAAGAAAAAATTATGATTAATAAGTTACTTTGACAGAATGTGCTAATGTAATACAACAGAATTCAATATTACAAAATAATTATTCTCTAAGCACTCAACAAGATAAAAAAAAGAATAAGACTGGTACTAATTACAAAATCAATTGATCAGTTCTTAAAATTTAAGGAACTATTATATTACAGAATTATTTCAAAGACAGGAGAAGAATTGTCTGCAATGAGACCAACCCTCGTGCCGAGGACGGTTGAAGGCAAGGCAAGGCAGGCACGAAATTATCGAAATAGTCCAGTGTTCTCAGTTCATCACAGACAAAATAAATAATGGAATATACACCAATAATAATTACTCTGACAATTACTGGATGACCTTTATCACACTAAAAATAGCACAATACCATGCCTAAATAGGTAATGGGCAATCAAAATGTAAACCTCATCAGACAAATTGAGACCAATGCCTTTACTAATGCACACTCTTGTTTTTGGAATTAAGCACAGAAGTGCAATTAATACTACACTTTCAGGAATGTAAAGCTTAGTGTTCAGCAATTAATTCTGCTAAGAATGGTTGCACCAATATCCTAAAGTCATGGACAGCGGCTGCAAGTTCTTTTTCAAAATGGGGCTCAGCTTCAAAACGCATACACCAGTGCTGTGACAGTGGACCAAATGTGGCTATAAGCCACACGATAATGCACTAGTTATAAAGTGATCTGTAGGCAAAGTTCTTCATTTGGATGGAAGTATTTGCAATCAGTAATGATGATCAAAAATTAGAAGTTAACAAGCCAGCCTGTGCAGAAGAGACAACAAGTACAAAACTTGCAACAAATAATCGATGAGCCCGAGAAGTTGTCAGTGTTCAACACACTCAAGCACTCTTCAGCCATCAAGAAGGAGGAATATTTTTCATTAAACACCAAGATAGCTGCCGGGTCATTCCGCCTCAATTCAACAAATGGCTCCAGGTCGACCATCTCAGATTTCAATGAAAATTTTACAGACTGTTTATTAGGGTATTAGATGAAACTATGCCAAATTTTAGATCAATATCTTAAGTAGTTTAGAAGATATTAAATTTTAAAGACGTCTGGGGTGACCTCGTTTAGACGTTTTGGAACTCGCGTCTAAATTTGTAGCGACATTCAGAAGCTCATAACTTCATTAATATAGCAGATAACTTTATGAAATTTTCAGGATGTTTAGTCTTTGTGGTTTAGATGACATGATGAAGAAACGAAAGATCAGTGTTGAAAATTCTGATGTTAGGACCCCACTGAAAATCGGTGGAAAAAAACTTGCGATTGTCTGATGTTCATACTTTGCAGCCACAGTATGGCCAGGTTGAGGTTTCCTTAAAGAATCTTTTAACAACTCTTAATACTAATATACTTGCTCTACAAAAATAAGCAAAAGTTTTTCATTTCTGATGCATGTCTGCTGCCACATGGTCTTCCAAAAATGGAAAATTGTATTCCGAAGACAATTTTCAAAGTCGAAGATCATCATGTTTGTTAGGTCATAGAACCATGAAATTTGCATCATTGGAAAGAGCGGCGCAAGCACTCTAAGTTCGCCAAAAATTGTGATGGTGTTCTTTCTTGTTCGTGCAATACTTATTTTTAAATTGCGGCAGTGTTTTCTGTAAATAACTCGCGACTGTCTGATGATCATACTTTGCAACCCTGCTGTGGCAAGATTGAGAGTGCATTAAAGAATCTTTCAACAATTCTTGATACTAATGTACTTGCTCTACAAAAATATGCAAAGTTTTTGCATTTCTGATGCATGTCTACTGCCACATGGCCCTCCAAAAATGGAAAATTGTATTCCGAAGACAATTGTAAAGGTCGAAGATCATCATGTTTGTAAGGTCATGAAGCAATGAAATTTGCATCATTGGAAAGAGCGGCTCCGGCACTCTAAGTTCGCCAAAAATTGTGATGGTGTTCCTTCTTGTTCGTGCAATACTTTAATTTCAATTGCGGTACTTATGCATTCGCGAGTTTATTACGGTGTCAAGAACATGGCATTATATTGTGAAATAATATCTGTAATAAGTCAGTTTACTCAGATTTCAGTCTCTTTATCTCTTTCAGTTCTTGAAGTTATTTGGTGGATATTTACCCTGGTGAGTTACTATGATATGAAGGAAGATACATCTTAAGAGTTATCCATGTCCGAATAAATGCGAATTGGCATTTGTGCAATATTTCCAAATTTATAAGTTAAAAAGCACCAAT
>OX243811.1:60819345-60888168 GCA_945859605.1 Lumbricus rubellus | reverse complement strand
AATCTCCGAGGTTCTTACAATATGCAATCATCATCATCATCATCAGGTGCTAGCGTAAGTCACTACGAACTGAGTATTGTAGTAAAACATTTATAAAATACTGTTCTACATCCAAATCTCCACGTAAATTTTTTTATCTAAATAAATTTTTGCACTTCTAATAACTACCAAATACAGTTCTCAATTATGAAATAAATAATCAATGAAACTACTTCCATACCTGCAAGTGACTCCCTTGACACGTTCTATCTCAATCTTCAAACAATTATTTAGCCAGGAGAGCTCCTGAGTTATAATCTTGAACGGGGTGGTATATAAATCCTTGTAATTAATATAAACATACAAATAACACAGGAGCATTAGAAGAATTCTGTCATAGGAGATGGAGTCCTACCTTGATATAGTTCTTTGCCAGCTCAAGCATGTCCTTAACGACGGTCTCGTTGTGGGTGCAGTGGGTCGAATAGTCCTCCAACGTCAGACCGTCCATCCAACTCTTCTTGTGCAAGTTCAGCAACATCTGAGAGAGAAACACCCATCAACAATGAATGAATGCTTCATTACAAAGACATTATACAGCGCCCCTTAAAATTAACTACTTAAAAGTGCTTCCAACACCAACATGCAACGACTAACAGTAAATAAGTTTTAGAAAGGACTTAACAAGGCATAATCTTTTCAAGTCAATGTGACATTTGATAGCAGAATATAATTTCCAGCAAACCAATCAAACAAACAAAATGTCTAACAACATGGCGAGAGGCACGCTCAACAGAATAGTCACGTGACCAACTTAGAGGGATCGTCTGATAACTAATGGCCTACTGTCGTTTTTCTAACACCCCCACTCGACAGTACCCCCATCTAACATTAGTTTCTAGTTATCAAGGCACAAGCCAATCTTATCTCTTAAGTTACACAGCTTGTCCCTTGTTAGAGGCTTGGTCATAATGTCTGCTAGCATTAGGTCACTAGGACAGTACTCCAAGTTAATTATTCCACGAAACTGCAAGTCTCGAAGATGGTGATGTCGAACATCTATGTGCTTGGTTCTTGCATTGATTTTCTCGTTGCTTGCAATCTTGATGCATCCTTGGTTGTCCTCATACAGCGTCGTTGATTCAATGCACGGTAAATGTAGATCAGATAACAACTGTCTCAACCAAACCAATTCTTGACTTGCCAAAGAAGCAGCAATATATTCAGCTTCTGTAGATGACAGAGCTACGGATATTTGCTTCTTCGATATCCATGAAATTACTCCTTCTCCGAGCTTAAACAGGTATCCACTGGTTGACTTGCGATCCGATCTGTCGCCTGCCCAATCTGCATCAACATACCCAATCAGTTTCAGATCTCCAACAGCTTCAAGCTTTAACTTCCAGTTAATTGTTTCCTTGAGATATCTGATAACTCTTTTTACTGCAGTCCAGTCACACTGACGTGGTGAATTGACTTTCCGACATAAAATAGAAACTGCGGCTGCAATATCTGGTCTTGTTGTAGTAGCTATGTACAACAATGCCCCCACTGCTTGTCGATACTGTTCATTTGAGCTGAGCAAATTTTCTTCTCCTGTTATATTTAAATAGTCCACTTGCATTGGTGTTGCACATCCATTTGCATTCGTTAAACCAAATTCAGAAATAATTTCCTGAATTTTATTGATTTCAGAAATCAAGTAATTGCCTTGTTTGTCCTTTTCAATTTGAATTCCCAGGTATAAACTGACTTCACCTAAATCCTTGATTTCAAATTGCTGACTTAACATGTTTGCTGCTTTCTTGATCATCTCTGCATTTCCACAGATCAGCAGATCATCAACATATAACAATATGTAAACAATCACATTGTTGCACTTCTTTGTATACAGACACAGATCAGCTTCACTCTGTTGGAATCCATCTGATTTCAGAATAGAGTCTATTTTCTGATTCCAACTTCTGGCTGATTGCTTAAGTCCATAAATGGCTTTCTTTATTTTGCAAACCTTTTGCTCTTGACCAATTTCTGTAAAACCTTCTGGTTGATTCATGTAGAGTTCTTCTTTGATTTCTCCATTCAGAAAAGCTGTCTTAACATCAAAATGATTCACTTTCAAATTCTTTGATGCCGCAACTGTCAACAATGTTCTCAAAGTTGTATGTCTGGCTACTGGTGCGAACGTATCTTCATAGTCCTCACCAAATTTCTGAGAGAAACCTTTAGCTACAAGACGTGCTTTATGTCTTACATTTCCTTCGGCATCGTGTTTCAACTTAAACACCCATTTGCAGTCTATTGCCTTCTTTTCTGCTGGTAGATCACACAATACCCAAGTTTCATTCTCCTTGTGTGAATTCATCTCTTCTTCTGCTGCTCTCATCCAGTTTTTCTGTTCATTTTCTGTTAACATTTTTATCTCATTCCATGATGAAGGTTCCTTTCTAATTTCATTTTGAACCATTAATGACAGTCTTTCTGCTGGTATGCCTTTGTTACTTCTGGTAGATCTTCTGGGTTGAACAACATTTTCATCTGTTATTTCAGCGTCAACTGTTTCATTTTTATCATCTTCATTGACTTGATTAACATTTTCTGTAGGCATCTGAGTTTTGATTTCATTTTCATTTTTAACAGGCTCTGATTTTAATTCTGTGTTCTCTGGATTTATCATTACTTCTGTAATTGTCATTCCATCTGATTCATGTTCATCAAATGTTACACTGCGACTGATAATGATTCTGTTTGAATCTTTCAAAAGCAACCTGTATCCTTTTGATTGTTCACTGTATCCTACTAGGATTGTTTCGATTGCTCGATCATCGAATTTAGTTCTTTTCTCTTTTGGAATGTATGCAAATGCCTTGCATCCAAATATTCTGATATGTGAAAGATCTGGCTTTTCTCCATTCCACAATTCAAAAGGTGTTTTATCTGTAGCCTTCGTTGGCAGTCTGTTTTGCAAGTACACTGCTGTCATAACTGCTTCTCCCCAGTACTTCAGCGGTAGTGCTGCATCGAGTAGCATACATTTTGCCATTTCGATTATTGATCGATTCTTTCTTTCAGCTACTCCGTTTTGAGATGGTGAGTATGGTACACTTGTCTGAAGTTGAATTCCTTCCTGCTTCAGATAGTTTCTCAGCTTATTTCCAGTGTATTCACCACCATTGTCTGACCTTAGAATTTTCGGTTTTCTTTGAAACTTATTACTGACTTCTGCAATGAATTCTTGAAATTTCTCGAATACTTCATCCTTCCTTTGAATAAGATAGCATTTTGTATATCGTGAAAAATCATCGATAAATGTCACAAGATATTTGCTTCCTCCTGATGACATTGTTTTCATTGGACCACAAACATCACTGTGGATCAAGTCCAACGGATGTTTTGTGCGATGTGTACTGGCTTCAGGATATGGTTTCTGTGTGGCTTTTCCTTTAATGCAATGTTCACATTTAATCTTTACATTACAGTCCCTGATTTGAATTCCTGTGGCAATTCCTTGCTTGTTAATATCTTTAACAGCATTTGGATCTCTATGCCCTAAACGTCTGTGCCACACATGAATACAATTTTCATGTTTAGTTTCGAACTTGGCCATGTTTGCAACTTCAGGAATATTCTTGCATGACAACTTGTATAAATTGTTTTCAGATTTTCCCACAGCCAACAACTTTCCATTGTATTTTATCAAACACTGGTTACCCGAAAATTCAATTTCCTTTCCTTTGCTTGCCAGTTGCTTCACTGATAACAAACTTCCTGTTAATCCTTGTGAATATAGAACATTTGTGACTTTAATTCTATTCACTGTGCCATTGTCTAAAATGCATTCCAGAAAACCATTTCCAATTCCATCTGCAATTAGACATGTTCCATTAGCAATGTAAATTTTGTCAGACTTCGTTTGGTCCAGTTCTGTAAAGAAATTCAGATTGTTTGTCATATGGGTTGTGGCTCCTGAGTCTATAAACCAGTCACTTGTTTTCTGACCAATGCCAATTGTAAAACTGCTATGATTAGTGTCATCGTTGCCTGGATCACTCAATCTTTCTGTTACAACATTTTTGGCTTTGTGTTTTAATTTTGGCTGTTTATTTTCTTGCTCCATTCTTGCCTTCCATACTCTACAATCCACTTTTAAATGACCTTGCTTTTTGCATATGAAACAAGTTCTTGTTTCTCTGTCTTTATGCTGTTTATCATGACGATAGTTAGTGCGATTACTGGGTCTCGTATTGCTTGAGTACATTGCTGATTCATCTTTTGCTTCTGTTGAATCATTTTCTGAATCTTTCTTGCGCTTGTATGCATCAACAAGCTTGTTTTTAACATATTCTAGAGTAAGCTCATCTTCCTCTCTGGCTTCTAAAGCTGTTATCAATGTTTCGTACTCATCTGGTAGACCACAGAGCAATAGAGACGCCACCTGTTGATCAGTAACTTCTTCACCAACACCACGCAATTGCTCAACGAGTTGCAAGGCTGCACTTATGTATTCTTGCATGTTCTGATTAATCTGTAGCTTTATCTTGTATAGCTTTTTGCGCAGATACATTTTACTGCTCAGATTAGATCTTTCATGCACCTTTTGTAACTCCCGCCACATTTCTTTTGCATTGTTACAATTGCAAATGTGTATTAACTGATTATCTTCAACTGATAATGATATTGTGCATTGCGCCTTCTCGTTCTTTCTTTGCCAACCGTCTGGAATTGGGTCAGGTGTGTCGTCATTCACAACTGTCCATAAATCGTCTTTAATTAATAACATTTTTACCTTGAATTTCCAGACTTGATAATTGCTGTTGTTCAATTTTGTTATCGTAAACTTTGTTTCGTTTGATTCCGCCATTTTGTGCTTTTTCTTGACAAGCTGACTCACGCGACTTGTTAGCGATTTTTACCAACGCTCGAACATAGGTTTACTATCGAAAAGTTCCGATTACTTTTAAACCTACAAAGTCGCTGTTCCGAGTCACTGTCTTATTTCTGAACTTTTAAGCATTACTTGGTAACTGGCCGGTAGCTGGGCCCATAACCTGATAGCAAAATATAATTTCCAGCAAACCGATCAAACAAACAAGATGTCTAACAACATGGCGAGAGGCACGCTCAACAGAGTAGTCACGTGACCAACATAGAGGGATCGTCTGATAACTAATGGCCTACTGTCGTTTTTCTAACATCATCTGCTTCCAAGGTGGTACCTGAGCAACCGTTCCTGGCCGGTCATGTCTAAATAACGAACACGCACTCAACCTTTCATACATACTAAGACCAGCTAACACACACGACTTTCCGGTCACACCCTCAGTCTTTCAAACACACCGTATTTTGGATAATGCTGTTGGATATACAAAATTATACATGTACTGAATATATGTTAAGATTTTGATTAATTTAATTATATAAATGCTTCATTTATGGATATTTCGAATAAAATATTGAATAATGGGTATAGTTGTGAGTCATGCACGGGAAATTCTCTACTACTGATTGGATAGTCGTTAGGGTTTGGCGCTTCCTGATTGGTCGGTTCTTAGCCGTATAATGCAAATGTTTGTGTTCGGAGGGTAGGAATGGCGGGTTGGAGGGTGAGGTGGAAGGCCATGGAGAGAGAGAGACAGAGGCTGTAGGCCTACTTCTCGCTTCCTGATTATGCAACTTTTATGTGTAAAATTCATAGTTTTGGGTGGGGATGGTGGAATGGAGAGTTAGAAGGTGAGGTGGAATGATGTGGAGGGAAAGAGAGTGGCCGTATCTGTGAGTTCTCGCTTCCTTATAGGCTCGTTGCTAGGTTTCTCGCTTCCTAATTGGCTACGTCTTAGGTGTAAAATGAATATTTGTGTGTGTGGAGGGGTAAAATTGATGGTTCGAAGGGTGAGGCTGAGCCGCTGAAGGCTATAGAGACCGTACCTAGGATATCTCGCTTGCCGATTGGTTCGTTGCTAGGATGCGCCGCTCCCTGCTTGACTGAATCTCATGCATGTAATGCAAATTTGTGAGTGCTGAGGGGTGGAATGGAGGTTTGGAGGGTGAGGTTAGATGTTGTTGGATGATATAGTACGCCTACTAGAAGGATGGCGGTTGGGAGCGTGGTTGGAATGCCGCTGAGATAGGCCAAGATTGAGAAATTGATTCTGAAAAAATATTGGGTGGGGGATGCTGAGACGTGGAAACCAGGGCAGCTCCCAGAATGGCCAGCGGCGCTTCCAATGAGTCATTTCCGGCTGGCGTGGGGCTTGCGCTGCTAACTAGGGTTCACTAATTGCTCTAATTAATAAATTCTAATTATTATTAATAATTAATATTAAATAATTACTATGACCTAACTAATATGCTTACTTAGGGTGCCCATAATATGCCTTAATTAACATGACCTAATTAATATGCCCTACTAAATTTGACCTAATTAAGGTGGTTTTGACCTTTGACCTTGATGGCGTCACGAATAATGCTTAAAGCCTTATTTCTCCTCTACTTCTGAGGTATTATTCCTATCTCTGACAAAGAAAAATAGTGGGCGGGATATGACAATGCATGGACACATAGGGGTACGAGGCGGGGGTGCAGAGGGGCAAATGCCCACCCCCTCCCAATTTCAGGCAAGTCTGTTTTTTCGGGCAAGGCAAACCCGGATAAATTTTAAAAAGCTAGAAATAGTATTTTTCACGAGATTTCAGCACGATGGCAAAACAATCCTCAACTTTTTTCTGGTAAATTTTGGGCAAGTCCGTTTTTCGGACAAGTAGACCCATGAAAATGGTTTAAAAAACTAGAAATAGTATTTTTCACGAACGAGATTTCAATCCGATGACTTAAAAAAGATCCTCTACTTTTTTGGGGAAAAATAATATTTTCCACCACGAGGTTTATATTTTTCGGGTATAAGTAAAATCCACCCCACCCACTGTTGAATTCTCCCATAGGCCAACGCCTATGTATGGACAAGTTAAAAACTCATAATAATTATTTGACGTTACATCGTCAACTGCAAGGTTAGGCCAATGCTAGAATAGGACACTATGCCTAGATAGTCCAAAGTATCACAAAACGTGATCAAACTCAAACACAAAGAACATACAAATTTAATAGGCTTAATAAACTCTGAGCAATTTCATTCATCAAGACTTTAGTGTTGTCCTTCTCGATCGTTAGGCCTACTCGTCGGTATTCGAAATTAATGATTGCAACTCTCCAGGCAAAATTGGCCTGGCTTCTTGCATTATTAGCTCCCATGTAGGTCTAGTCGCCTAGGTTAATGGCTATTATGTGTCAGAAGTCGACTTCAAGTCGGAAGTCAGTTGTTTTTATAACATGTCAGGTCGAGTCAATCTAGCTTCAAGTCGTGGACTTCAAGTCGATCTCAAGTCACTTTAGAATCAAGTGTATTCGGATTGGCTGACCAAAGTAACTCCCAGGTCTAGACCTATCTGCTGTCTGTTTGTTTGACAAACAAACTAAAAAACAGATAATCATACACAGATAAAATTAATAGGCAGTAGATATAGCCTAAGCACATTGAATTTTCACAACGTTTAACAAGAATGTGTCATTGTTATTCACAGGCTAATGTTCTTTTCATCTGGTTTACATTACCTATTTTGAAAAGCAGCTGTCTATTGTCTAATGTTGTAGATTGCAATGCAACATTCCGCGGTCCTCCTGGATGGGAAAGCTGGAGTTACACGTTTGACTCTTTTTGGATTGGTGGACAGCTTCAAAATATAACCAATTGCAACTCGACATTTGTGTGGAAACCAATCTACGGATTGTCACAACCAATGCGCTATACAAATTGGCAGCTTGGCGAACCTAACTGTTCTTTTAAAAGTGAAGCATGCATAGCCTTAAATAAGTACCCTTATCGGGTCGTGTGGAATGATATGACATGCACATGGCCTTTGTGTTCAATCTGTGAGGTCAGGGCTGTCACGTCATTAGAGTGAAGTGTCAATAATGTTTTAACTGACTTTAACTTAACATGCAGAATGAGACCTATGTTTGTTAATCCAAAGATGATCGCATGGTTGTCTCTGCTGGACATTAATTTTGTGAATTCATACCCCAGAATTTTTTTAATCTATATTATTGTTCTTCTGCTTTTAGCTGTGAGAAAATCAAGATTACCCTATTTGCTTGTTTTTATATAGGAACTGCAATTATTAGGTCTAAGCCAAGAAGTGAAGTATTCTATAGTGTTGAGATTTTTGCATTGTGAGGTTTTTGCATTGTGCGCTTGCGTCTGCTAGTAGTCCAGCATACGCTCAGCATACGTGTGTCTGGCCTGGCATACGCTCAGCATACGTATGCCTGCCTAGCATACGCTCGGCATACGCCCACCTGGCCTAGCATACGCCCAGCATACGTCTGCTAGCCCAGCATACGCTCAGCATACGTATGCCTGCCTAGCATACGCTCAGCATACGTATGCCTGCCTAGCATACGCCCGTTTAGCCTAGCATACGTATGCCTGCCTGGCATACGTCGTATACCTGCCTAGCATACGCCTGTTTAGCCTAGCATACGTATGCCTGCCTAGCATACGTCTACCTGCCTAGCACACGCTCAGCATACGTATGCCTGCCTAGCATACGCCCGTTTAGCCTAGCATACGTATGCCTGCCTAGCATACGTCTACCTGTCTAGCATACGCCTGTTTAGCCTAGCATATGCTCTGCCTGGCCTAGCGTACGCAGAGTATAAAAGGAAGCTTGCACGCCTGTTTGGAAGGAAGATCCTGCGTGGTTGAGTGGGTTGTAGCCCGCTCGTCGCGCCGGCGGCCCGGGTTCAATTCCCGGGCGGGGATCTTTACAGCGGGTGGCTCGGTCGCAATATAAACGTGGAGTGTGAGGTTGTTCTCTGCCTCCGACACTAATCATCTTCGATATGAAACAGTGTCGTTAAGCCCTGAACATTTCATTTTCCTGTTTGGAAGCGAAGATCCTGCGTGGTCGAGTGGGTTGTAGCCCGCTCGCCGCGCCGGCGGCCCGGGTTCAATTCCCGGTCGGATCTTTACAGCGGGTGGCTCGGTCGCAATATAAACGTGGAGTGTGAGGTTGTTCTCTGCCTCCGACACTAATCATCTTCGACGATTCCACTCATGGCACTACGGAAGTCACTGGGACCTGCAACGACGGTTTGACTCCTAGCGTATCCGCGACGAATCTACTCCTAGCCTCGACGATTCGACTCCTGGTGCTACAGAAGCTGATACGACGCCGGTTCAACTTCTGACCACCGCGAATCTGCTCCGACCATTCACGCAGGCGCTATTGCCGGTATGCGGACTACTGATCACAGGTCAACTGATCTAGGGACTACTGATCTAGGAACTACTGATCAAGGGACTACTGGTCAGAGGCAACTGATCAAGGTACTATTGATCACAAATTATACAACGCACATCGCACATCGAACGAATCATCAAACGACATGTTGGGGTCCGATTTGTTTGCCAAGAAATGCTAATTTAAACTACCCACGCCCCTACAAATTATACAACAATTTCTTTATTGAGCGTATAGCCTAATCAAGTTTATCGAGTTATACAATGGACTTCGATGTATGTTACTTTGTGTTCTACCAGTCGTAAATTTAGTAATTTTACTGAAATCGTTTGCTAGGCCTAATAACTAATTTTCGACAGTATTAACACTGAGTAAACCAATTCCGGTATTGAGTTTCGATCTATTAAATTGTTCTCTGATTTCAGTGATTGTGTTAGTTCTTACACAACTCGGACTGTGATCAATAGTACCTTGATCAGTTGCCTCTGATCAGTAGTCCCCTGATCAGTAGTCCCTAGATCAGTAGTTCCTAGATCAGTTGACCTGTGATCAGTAGTCCTAGAACCGCTATTGCCTGCTGTGAGCTCTTTCGACGGCGAAACTCTTCTTGCTGCTGCATCGACGCACGAACTTTGATTCCAGCGCTGTAGAAATTGACACAAACAGTCCGTTCTCGAAGTGCTATAGCGATTGCTGTGAACTGACATTCTGAATAGTGGCGCTACATAAATCGCCTAACGCTTGAACTCTACGTGATCATCGTGATTTCTTCAATAAATGAGCTTAAGCCTAGTCGGCTAGTCTTTGGTCTACAGCCAAAGCCTTACTGCGCGGACGATTCTTTGGTAGGGCCTACCCTGACGACCGGGGTTGGTATTCGGCTCCTGGTACTTTCGCCCAACCCTGGTCCGATACAATAGTAGGCCTATACAGTGTAAGCTTACCGTGCACTTAGAAAATCATTTTGACGCTATTCGAAGTTCGTTGGCCTAATGCAATGCATTTTTTCGATCATAGTATTCCTGTTTAACCCATCAGTGCCTGATTTTTCAAAATGATTTCAAATTTTAAAAACCTTTGTTGTAAATGATGAGATGAGAAAATATCGGACACCAATTCTGCAAAAACCTAGCTTTTGGAGCAAGTTTTTAAAAGCTTACAAATTTGGAGGCCGCTAGGCCCGAATGGGAGCGTGAAGACTGGCATCTTAATAATTATGATACAATCAAGAACGTTTACCCCGGAATTACCCGCTGTCGAGATACGAGCACGCAAATAATTTGCACTCAGAATTATTTAAAATCAAATTTCTAAACACAATATTGACAAAACTGCATGCCTGAATGTAGGCTGTTCATAATTATTCAAAATTGTTCACATTTTGAATTCAATTGTTCGCAAGTAGCACATCATCATAATGTTGTGCTCAAGTCTAAAGTCAACAGCCTGTAGCAATAGCAACTATTAAACAGCCTGACAGAAAGGGTATAAAATGTAAGTTGCATGAAGTTGTTTTAAGTGCTTATGTGCTAGTAGGCCTAGCCAGTTTTGTGAAATAGATTGTTAGCCTGACATTGGTTTTCTCGAACTTTTGCAGACTTTCATACGCACAATGCATTTTTTAAAACAATAGATAGGATTTAATTAGTGCTCCCGTAACTTCAAACTTCCTGGTTCGTGAAGTCAGCTTTTGGTTTTACTAGGGCTGTTGTTCGATTAAAATTTTTAATCGAAATTAATCGCACGATTAATGTTTTTAATCGCAATTAACTGCAAATTATTCGCAATACAGTTCCTTCAAATATATTAATCTTAAGATTTTCTAACGACCCCTGAAGCATAAAATTTATTGATTGAATGCATTCTTTCTATTGCAAACATTTTCAATAAACCTTTGGCTTAGGCCTATTGAATTTCTGCATTTAGTTTATTGAACAGTTTTGTACGACAGACAGAATTGAAACACTCTTCAAATCAGTCAACTGTCCAAAATCCGTAAATTTGTCATTTGAGCCATCTTTCATTAAATGATATAGGCCTAAATATGAAAATTATACAACCTTTTCTGACTATCAAAATTTATTATTTAGGCTATTCAGCCAATTGTATAGAGTATAGACAGACTAGTTTATTTACATTGGTCAATGGTCAGTTCAAGGGATGCTCTTATTGATTAACAATATATTAGTTCTACTATTGAAACTGATTATTTAGTCACAATTTTTCACAAGAGGTTGCGGTTCTTACCAAACCTCGTCTCTGTTGTCCTTCTGTAAATATTTATCATTTGAAACCTGGTTGCATTCATTTGGTCTTGCCATCTCCTGGAGTTCAACCAAAGCGGTGAGGAAACAACCTTAGTGGACGATGCGATGCGGCCTATGTCGACGACTCATCGTTAGCGTTAAACGCATGTTTTGGGTCGCATGCATGCGCTAATTGAGCAAAGAATTGCTACGATAATACCCAAATTATTTTTTGGAAAAATGTATCGCTAGTTTCAAGTATGAGGCTTCCGTTTAAAACGGAGTTTTCTGCCTCTGATTCCATTTTAATCAGATCGAATTAGCGCGTACGATTAATGCGTGAAAATTTTTAATCGCAAATTTTTTTAACGCGTTAATCGCACGCGTTAACGCGATTAAATCAACAGCCCTACTTTTTACAGACAACTGTGTGTTTAGTTCCATAGGCCTACACTGGCCCTTACGTTTTCCTTTGGAACAGGCCAACCAAAGGAAGTGGATAATCTTCAACTTTGTTAGCTTGTACCCGGTGTACCGTCTCAATAACATGTAGGCCTATATTCTGGTAATTTCCTGCACCAGTAGGCACTATCAGTCATAGCACACGATGTAGTTAATACATAGATCTACTAATACAATGATACACCCACTCTAAGTCGTGATCCATGACCTCAGTGCCATTATAATTATACGACTGACTAAGTAAAGTTAAGAAATCTAGTGGTGCATTCAATTAATATTCTATGGTTTCAACCAGGCTTAGTTGTAGTCTGAAAGTCGTAAGGCAGTGGTCAAAAGACCATCAGTTGCTAGGAGGAATCACCTGGTTTGAAAACCGATATGCCACGTAACTAATTCACTGAATTCAGGCTTGTATCCAGTGATGCCACAGCTGGGTATTTTCCACTAGATCTGGTTTGTTTGGTCTTCGTCTGGGTTTCTGGGTTTTTTCGGGACAAATCTGGGTTTATTTTAGTCAGTTAACCATTTTGTATTTAAAAAGCATGAATTCTGTGAAAATCAATGTAAACTGGTTGTTCTGCATGATTTCTGTTCCACTAATATAACTTTGGAACTCCACGATCAAAATCTCACGTTGTCAATTATTCACGAATAATTTATAACCTGGTGACGCAGAAGAGTAGCTCTGTGCAGAAATTAGCCATTTTGACATCTCAATTATATAGGTCAGGTCACTCCTCTTCTCGTTAAAAATATACTGACGTCTCTAACATGCATATTGGTCAGGTTAATTCTCTAGGAAGTGGTCTAGTTGTTGCTGAGCATTATTGTTCTAGGTGGTGGTTTAAAACGTTGGATTGTTGATGTAAGCTTAATTAAGAAATTCGGAAGGAAACTTTGGACAGCCTTAAAACTTTATAAAATTAAGCCATGCGTGTTGTGTGTTTACAATTCTTGTAGTCTCGACCTATAGGGCCTACTTGCTGCGCTAACGCACACAACATATCGATTCACCTTATTGTCGATAATTACGGAGTCTTTGACAACTTTGACAATTGACAATTTTTGAATTCTAGCCACATTTTGATACAACTCAATTGACGAACATTTTGTTAGACCTCATCAGAACAAGCGAAAATCCAACTTAATTTGAAGAAAAAGGGTCTAAAATTGATTTTGTTTGAATGTTTGTATGTGCACTTGTTATAGAGCCCCTTCAAGCTCTGTCTAGTCAGAGGCGCTCCCGAATGCAGAGCGGACACTGCATCGGAGTTTCACGCCGAAGCGCTGAGCAATTATTGTGAGTGAAAGACTTGCCCAAGGTCCGTACGCGGCGAGGTGGATTCGAACCTCGAACCTTCCGGCTCCAGGGCAACGACGCGACCACTACACCGTCTACTGAAAAATTGAAGCTTTTATACCATACCAGCATACCTTACTACAACCGTATATTAATTGCTGTTGTGTTGTTTGGGCTTTTCGTTACAAAACCTGCAACTTAGACCGAATTCTAAAGCTTCAGAAAGCGGCATGTCGTATTATTTCGCACTCTCCCTATTTAAGTGGCGGATCCAGAACTGTTTCAAGGGGTGGGGGCCAAAATCTTAGATCTTGGACGGGAAAAAGGAACAATTTCTCGAAAGTTCGAAAAATAGTGATCGGTCGTTGATGAAAAAGTACTTTTCATCCGCCAAAAAGTTGATGACTTTTTGTATTAGTCATCTGGCAAATTTTTCGGGAAAATCATACCATTTCATCCGCCAAAAAGTTGATGACCTTTTTTGTAGTCCTCAACTTGAAAACCGAACGGGGGGGGGGGGCACGTCCCAAGCAATTTTCCGAATAGAGGGGGCAATATCCATTACACCCATATTCGTATTGCTGATTTCAGACCAAATGATGGGGGGCCACGTCCCTTGGCAGTTTTCAATGGGGGGGCATGGCTGGATTGGCCCCTCTGGATCCGCCCCTGCCCTATTTAGCCCATTCCAACCCTTTATTAAGTTAATATTCTCAACATTTATGACCTGTGCTATTTGTCTATTGTCGTCCTTATGTACAAATTTGGAAAGAATCTCTTAACCCCCACCCATATTTAAAAATTATTTTATGACAGTGTCTCAATTTCACTCGTTTAATACTCGTGGTTCGAGTAAATATAATGTGGTTCCTTTTGCCCACACCTCCTGTCGCTCTAACAGCTTCCGAATTCTAGGTCCTCGTTGATGGAATTCTCTGTCAGATGATGTGAAGAGGGTAAATAATGTATGTAGCCTACCTCAAAGAAATTTTTTGTAAAGGCTTTGTATACAAACTATTGCTAGTGTTGATCAACTTTTGGTCTTTATACCTGCATTTATCTCGTAGCAACTAGGCACACTGTATGTTAGTATGTTAGAATCCTGACCGTTTACTATGATTTTCTTAATATGTCTCAAATCCTTTGTGGTCTGTGATGATTTACAGCTGCAATAATATGTTGTTGCTAATATTTCTTCTTATTAAAATATAAAATAAATAATCTATTATTATTCTCTTAGTATTATTACTTACTTATTATTATTACTTTTAATATAATTATTTTCAGCATTATTATTAATTATTGTCATTACATTGTATGTTTATCCTGTTACGGTCAGTTATGTTCCAATCAATTAATTAAGTACCAATACTAACTTGCACTATATAAATAGTCATGAAGCTATGGATCAGGACTGTAAAGGCTGTTAGCTTTTTCTGATTCCTTTTGCACTCTGTTTAGTGACTCGTGTTTATTCTATCTGACTTGTGCGTGTGTGTGTGTGTGTGCGTGCAATAAATAAACAAATTATTTATTTATTTATCTTGTTTAAACAAGTCTATAAAGACGGAAACAAAAATGAGGGTGTTGCAAAGTGCAGACGTGTGTCTTCACTGGTATGCTGTGGGCCTACAGATGTGAGGCTTGGGTGACAAATGATAACAAAAGGTGGCCCCTGACAAACTTCGCCCATGGCGCCGACATAGGTGCGCAGCAGAATTGCTAAACAAATGCGCACCGACGAAAGCGCGCAGTGCACACTACAATGACGAAGTTCAAGGCTTTTTTCATGAAGGAAATATCATTTCATCCATCCAGCTTCTGTTTTAGCAAGGTTTATTTTTCTCACTTCAGCTTCCATTTAATCATGGATTATTTTCGTTAGTCCAACTTCTATTTAAACAACTACACTGTGTCCACGATAAAGTAGAACCCAAAATAAAGTGCCATAAATCGGTCAAAACTTGTAGGATTTGTCTGAAATTTGACACACAACAACGGTGGCCATATATACACGAGATCCTAAAGCCGATTTGAAATATTCGTGAGTTGCCAAAGTTATGAGCGTTTGAGATAGAGCACCGAAAAATGCAACTTTCCAACATGCAAACGTTAAAGTAGAACCCGTACCAAACCTAATTACAATCGTTCTTCGACATTCAAACCCTACCATTGTATCCAACACGCTCGTAAAGTTGTAAATGGTCCAATAAAAGTTTACGACGCGTCGGCATAATCGAATAAATTTATGCGCGAGCACGTGCGCAAACCCTGTGGGGTAATCACGTGACACATTGGAATCTCCAACCCTTCCACCCACGCCAGCCAATCACAGCGCTCGCTTACTTCCTTAGCAACCAATCACAGCGTTTGTTTAGCAACCAACAGGACGAGTACTTAGAAGAGATTGCAAATTGGTAGTCTCAATCATATTTCGTTCCGAGTTTGATATGTGCCACATGAGAACGAAAATGTTTACCAGATCCAAAGCATTGATGAGTTCGGTGAGTATCGGTCGTTTTGTATCTATATTTTCATACCATCGACATCATCCTACACCGAACATATTTGTGACATTACAATGAGTAACTCGAGCAGGCAGATGATTAATGATGAATTCTGTGTTTGACCGATACAGACTCTTCTTCTTCTTTACGTTCTCTGCCAAGCGGCAGGTCCAAACGTCCAACGTCTCCACGTTTCCCGCTTTTGTGCCATGTTCTTCAGTTCAAACTTCCATCATCTCGTCTAGCAGTTTTTGTCTAGGCCCTCCTCTGCACCTCTTTCCCTCCAATCTTCTTTCAATTATTTCCTTCTGTAGTGAGTCACCTCTTAGCAAATGCCCCACCCAATTCTTTTGTCTTATCTTTATTGTGTCCAGCAGAGATCGTTTCTCTTCTACCATCGTTAGTACTTCTTCATTTGAAACGTGCTTTGTCCAAATGATTTTCTGCATCTTTCTCCATAACCACATGTCAAACGCTTCGAGTCTCTTGACGTCTTTTTTTCTCGTTGTCAATGTCTCTGCGCCATATAACGTCACACTCCATATCAATGTTTTGACCATTCTTTTCTTAAGATTTCTATTTAGCCATCCTCTTAGCAATTCTTTTCTTTATTAAGAATGCCTCTTTGCCCATTGCTATTCTTCTTCTTATATCTTTATGACATTTGGCGTCGCTTGATATTAAACTTCCCAAATAGCAGAAGTCCTTCACCTGCTCTATTTCCTCTCCATTAATTTTTATACATATAGTTGTTTCCTTTTTCTTACTGAACTTCATAACTTTTGTCCTCTTGATGTTTATTTTCATGTTGTATTCTTCCGAGGTCGCATTTAGTCGATCCATCATTCGTTGCAGATCCTTTTCACTTCCTGCCAGCATTGGTCGATCGTCAGCAAATCTTAACGCCTTTACCCATTTCGCTCCTACTTTTAAATACAGGGTGCGGCAAAATAAAGTAATCCCCTACGGTTTTTAGCCCATATCTTGGCCAAACATACGAATGTTTAAATGAAACTTTACAGTCTTAAAGGCGATTCATATTTACGTACAATGGTTCAAATTTCAACAAAATATTTCAAACAGAACAAAAGTAACATAACTTTCAGTGAGGCCACCCACCGTTTTTTGATGATTCAAAAACGTAACGCAGCAAAAAGTAGCAAAAACACGAATTTATTAAGTCCCATCTCAAATATTTGTTATCAAATAGCCTTGATATTGCCAGATTATCATTAAAATTACTGTTTTAAAATAAACAGGGTACCAGCGTAGCTGCACGTCACTGAGAAGTCACTTAACAAGATGACAATAAAATTGGTAAATAAGGAATCTGTCAGATCAATGAACTTTGCAAAGAGACTCAAAAGTAGTTTTGGCATTGCTCGTCACATATTTTAATCGGAAAAAATAATAGCCTCGAAGTCATTTCCCCATGCAACTTCAGAGGCGATTTAGTATTTTAGTTACAGATGAAAATATTGATAACAAACCACGAAGTGGGATGACGGATGAAAAATCTTCAGACCAAAAGAAGAAGCGGGGTGATTTTTCTGATATTTTTAGTGCAATAAATGCGGTGATTGATGCAAATTACAGTTTTCAGGGGTAAAGTTTAGGAGGGGTCAATTGAAACTTTTACACCGGGTTAAAGCATGAGCAAAACGCACCGAGTCTATGACACCGAATGAATCAAAATTTAATAGGCGTAGAACAATAGTAGTAGTATAAGGGCGGATTCAAACACAATAGACCCGACCCCCACCCCTCCTATTGTTCTAGACATTACCCTATTGTTCTCCGTCGCCAGCAGCCCTATTGTGCTCGTACCGCATACAATGGACCATTGTTGGCCGACGCTCGCCCGTCCATTGTGTTAGAAACCGGCCTATTGTACTCGTATAATTAACCATAATTAGCATTGTTAGACGACGTTCCCAGCCCTATTGTGCTCGTATCGCATACAATAGCCCGTTGTTGGCCGACTCTAGGCCGATCCATTGTGCTAGAACCTACCCATTGTATTCGTATAATTAAACCTTTTGTGCCAGTATTCCAATCAACGACCCATTGTTCGCCGACTCTCGGCCCTTCCATTGTACGTGAAATCGACCATTGTCCGCGTACCAAACCTAATTACAATCGTTCTTCGACATTCAAACCCTACCATTGTATCCAACACGCTCGTAAAGTTGTAAATGGTCCAATAAAAGTTTACGACGCGTCGGCATAATCGAATAAATTTATGCGCGAGCACGTGCGCAAACCCTGTGGGGTTATCACGGGACACATTGGAATCTCCAACCCTTCCACCCACGCCAGCCAATCACAGCGCTCGGTTACTTCCTTAGCAACCAATCACAGCGTTTGTTTACATAGCAACCAACAGGACGAGTACTTATAAGAGACTGCAAATTGGTATTCTCAATCATATTTCGTTCCGAGTTTGATATGTGCCACATGAGAACGAAAATGTTTGCCAGATCCAACGCATTGATGAGTTCGGTGAGTATCGGTCGTTTTGTATCTATATTTTCATACCATCGACATCATCCTACACCGAACACATAGTTGTTGTACGTATGCATATTCGCAGTAACCAAATGAAATTTAACTATTTTCATAGGCGAGGTCTGCGCGTGGGAAACAGGATCTTTTCAAAGAATCGATCGGCAACAACCGATTTCTGTCGGTCAGTATCTACAAAGAGGAGATACTCGTGCATAATAGAGAGTACGACATGGGAAATGACAAATCGTATCCGACGAGAAAGGGCGTATGCTTCCCCAAACCACGGTGGGCAACATTCATCAACTATCTAGACGAGATAGATAGAGCCGTCGAGCAACTCAAAGCGGATCAACCCGTCGAATTCTCGCAACACATTGGCGGAAAATACTACGTAACGGTCTCAAAAGGTATGAAATGCGTAAACATAGGCCTACGTCGTTATTTCATGCCATCGAACTCTAATCAGGAACGGCCGACTCACAGCGGAATCGCGATACGTCTGGACGAATGGGAAACCCTGATCGATGAGATTCAAGAACTGCATGAGAAACTCCCGGAACTGAAAACCGCTTCACCATGTTTCGCCGGTTGAAGACCACACAGATCAGACGGGACACATAATCTGTGCGGAATGCAATCCGTTCGGACTCGATTTGCTCAATACTCAATGTATCATTTTAGAAAATTACAAAGACATTGATTTGTTATCAATAAAGTTTATTAAAAATTAACAAACGTCTTTTCTATGCTAGAGTTTTACAAACATAGATATGAACCAGTTAATCGTTTAGACAAATGTCAAACGCTAAATGTTTGGTAATAGCATTCATATTCTTACATCTAGATCTATATGTTTATGTTCTTTAATTCTTCACAGATAGTGAAAATGAATGTTTTCATAGCAAAGGAGCGTCCTTAGTATGAAAAGACGCATGAGACCAACTTGCACTGCAGAATTACAACTGAAAATGGTGTTTACATGGCAGAATCCACTTTTCCAACTCACATCTCTACACACTTAGGCTACTCGTTTCCGATACTAAAAGTTCTCACGAATTCAAGAATCCGAGTTTACACTAGTATGAGAATGTTGCTATGGAAGTTATTTCCTAGTGTTTGCGTTGTCGAACGGTGGTTTAGATGCTTGAACATCAGAAACAACAATAGCATACAAAATATCGAGTGGCACTACAGAAGTCTCATACAACATGATTAGAATCTAATGCATTAGCAGTGATGTCCAACCATAATGCTAGCCATGCCAGCACCAATCCATGCTTTTCACAGAAGAATGCATTCGATGTTGTCATCATCACAATCGCCAGCAATAACTATACACATTTACTATAACTAAAATATTATACTCTAACAGTAAGTTAGTAAGTATGTAGGTAGTGAGGTAGGTAATAATTTAAACATTTAGATCTTAGTAAAGTATGCCATTTACGAATAAGGACAGTTGGGCATTCAGATGTAGATTGCAGAGTTCACACATAGGGCTTAGAAGCGTTACGAACATTCACACAATACTTCTATAAACTTTAATGCTGTACAGATAGTCAAAATGAAAGTTTTCATAGCAAAGAGGCGTTTTCTGGAATACTATAGCATGGGTTTTCAAGAAAGTCAAGTTTCAATTTTACAAGAGTAGGCTACAAGTTCACACGATTTCAGACATGCATGAATGCAAGCTATTAAATTTTCAAGAGCATAACATTTCAATGTTTCGAGTCACTCACAGAAAATTGAGGATTTTCATCGCAGACGTGCATATTATAAGAAACAAGCAGAGATGTGTTGAAAGTTTGCTTTGTGGAAATAAGGTTGCGCGAAAATATTGTGAGTGAGGAAGTGGGTGAACATGTAGGTAATTGAGCGACTGAGTGAGAAAGTGAGTGAGTGAGTGAGTGAGTGCGTGAGCGAGATGAGTTGAGAGGCTACTTAGTTACATTATGATTACAAGGTGAGTTTATTTAAGGAACTTGCGAATTTTCAGATGCAAGGGAATCGTGAAATGGTCAAAATAATGCTTATTTAGGACACACATTGGATTGCAGAAAGATTTCCAGATTGTAAGGACGCCAAAATATGACTAAGTGAGTGAGTGAGAAAGGGAAAGAATTAGTAGATGGACGGATGAGTGAGTGAGTGAGTGAGTAAGTGAGCGAAAAAGAGACAAGTTGAGAATTTATTTTTGGATGCAAGACAAGTCTACGTAGCGGACTTACGATTATTGACAGCCTATGCAAGGACACATGCGTGAACGAATGAGTGAGTGAGGTAGTAAGTGAATGTATGAGTGAGTGAGTGAGGGAGCAAAAGAGAAATGAGTTGAGAATTTATTTAGCGGGAATTTGTGATTGCAAGACAAGTTTGTGTAGCGGAGTTATGAATGTTGAGGTGCAAAGACACATGAAATTGTAAACATCTAGCATGCATAGGAAACAAGAGTAGATGACAGGAAGATTTCTAACTTTATTGAATGTTGGGGTTGTAGGTGACATTGCGCATGAAACGCGTGGGTTTCCATTACAAACTAGCGCAGGGTGAAATAAACATAGGCCTTTTCCATTGTGAAGGAGCATGAAATGCATGTTTGCAAGACTATGCGTTTGCAAGAATATGAGTGTCGTATACACCGTGACTAAAAAAAAGTAAGCCAATTTTTTTTCCATATAACTCTAATGCCTGATGACATATGAAGCTACAATTTTTCAAATATTTAGGGAAGTGGACAAAAAATATGATTCCAAAATTTCATGAGATAAAGTTCAACGGATAAAAAGATATGAATATTTAAACTTCATATACCGAAATTTCAGTTTACAAGCAATTTTCTGTCAGATTCAATAAAAAGTAAGCCAAACTATTTTTTTACATCTCTGATGTCTGATGAGTAACCATAAAAACTTTTTCCAGATATTTAGGGAATTGAACCAAGAATAGAATTCCAAAATTTCATGTCATAAATGTGAAGGGATAGAAAGATATGGATATTTCAACTTCATCACCCGAAATTTCAGTTTTCAGCAAGTCTGTTATTGTGTAGACTTCATTTCTCCCACATTATGGCCTCCATAAAGTCCAGGTTTGAATCCAGTCGACAACAAAATGTCAAGAAAGTCAAGTTTCAATTTTACAAGAGTAGGCTACAAGTTCACACGATTTCAGACATGCATGAATGCATCACCCGAAATTTCAGTTTTCAGCAAGTCTGTTATTGTGTAGACTTCATTTCTCCCACATTATGGCCTCCAAAAAGTCCAGGTTTGAATCCAGTCGACAACAAAATGTGTAGCGTGATGCAAGATCGAGCCTACCAGACAACAATCCATGATATAAACGATCTGAAACAACGCTTGTTGGAAGAGCGGGATGGCCTGAACCAGAGGATAATCGACGTTTCTGTTGCCATTGCAATGGCGCCAGCGCCCTCAGGCTTGCGTGCAAGCAGGAGGGGGACATTTTGAGCATCTTATTTAAGTAAATTATCAAACCATACTGTTGGGGTCATATTGGTAATTCAATTCTCTACATATCTGGAAAATTTTTAGAATGACTAATCATCAGGCTTTGGAGATAATAAGGAAACACTTTATTGAATCTGATAGAAAATTGCTTGTAAACTGAAATTTCGGCATATCAAGTTTCAATATTCGTATCTTTTTATCCGTTCAACTTTATCACATGAAATTTTGGAATCATATTCTTGATCCAATTCTCTAAATATTTGGAAAATTTTAGCGTGATATTTCATCAGGCAATAGAGATAAAAGAAAAACAATTTGGTTTACTTTTTTTGAGTCACGGTGTATATGAAAGAATATATAAGATTTCATCTTAGGATCTGAGGTTTGCAATAGCATAAGACTTTTAGAATGCAAGTGGAGAATGCACGAGCACAAGATGTCACTTTTCAAGAATTCAGGTTCTCAGTTTTACAGGATTACAAAGTTTCAGGTTTGCTTATATGCGTACAAGGTTCACATTTTCAAGAATTCGAATCCAAGAGAATAGATATTTTACATCTACACGAGTAAGAGTTTGCAAGAATACAATATTTCAGATGTGTAAGAACGTGTTGACTGTTCAATTTGTCGACAGCATTAGATTTCAGAGTTTCAAGTTGCTTACAGGAAATTAAAGATTTTCATTTCAAACGTGGGTCGTTTAGATCTCTCGAATGTAGGATCTCAAGTTTAGATCCACAACGTTGCAAGTTTTCAAGACTTCAGTCATTTGCAAGAGTATATGTTTGCATGATTTTATGTTAAAAACACAAGTTTCGAAAGTTCTAGCCTACGCATCTATCAGAATACAAAGTTTCGAGTTTGCCGGAATACGAGTTTCCTCAATTTCAGACTTAGGCTTCACAAGATTTGAGATTTTCAACAATATAAGAGCTCAAGAACGCAAATTTTCACGAATGCACGATTGCAGGATCTAAGACTTTCAAGAGTGCACGTTCTCAAATTTACAGAATTGCTAGGCCTATACAAGGTTCAGTTTCAAGAATACGAATCATATAAATCTACAAGATTTTTGACTACGAGAGTACGAACTTGCAGGATTACAAGATTTTAGATAGGTAAGAACGCTAGTTTTCAACTTCTTAAGAGCATAGGATTTCACGATTTCAAGTTGGTCACAAGAAATTAAGAATTTTCGATGCAAACGTGCGCCTTTTAGACGCAAAGAGAGTAGCGATGAGAGCTTACTTAGCAGAATAAAGACTGCATGGAGAGGTGTGTTGAGAGTTTACTTAGCTACATTACGAGTTGAGATGGCGCAGAGTCGCAGTTAAGGCACGCACGTACATGTATGTTGAGGTGCAGAGACGGAAAACTTAGGGATAAATATGAAACGAAGACTGTGGAGCACAGTTGTGAAGGTGTAAGCTTAAACAATGAATTTGTAAGCTTTCGCAGGCGATGGTGAATTGAATAATAGTAAGTTTTATATCATGGCAAGAAATAACGACGAATGTTTACGCATTTCATACCTTTTGAGACCGTCAACTTGTCTCTTTTTCGCTCACTTACTCACTCACTCACTCACTCACTCATCCGTCCATCCGCTAATTTTTTCCCTTTCTCACTCACTCACTTAGTCATATTTTGGCGTCCTTACAATCTGGAAATCTTTCTGCAATCCAATGTGTGTCCTAAATAAGCATTATTTTGACCATTTCACGATTCCCTTGCATCTGAAAATTCGCAAGACCCTTAAATAAACTCACCTTGTAATCATAATGTAACTAAGTAGCCTCTCAACTCATCTCGCTCACGCACTCACTCACTCACTCACTCACTCACTTTCTCACTCAGTCGCTCAATTACCTACATGTTCACCCACTTCCTCACTCACAATATTTTCGCGCAACCTTATTTCCACAAAGCAAACTTTCAACACATCTCTGCTTGTTTCTTATAATATGCACGTCTGCGATGAAAATCCTCAATTTTCTGTGAGTGACTCGAAACATTGAAATGTTATGCTCTTGAAAATTTAATAGCTTGCATTCATGCATGTCTGAAATCGTGTGAACTTGTAGCCTACTCTTGTAAAATTGAAACTTGACTTTCTTGAAAACCCATGCTAAAGTATTCCAGAAAACGCCTCTTTGCTATGAAAACTTTCATTTTGACTATCTGTACAGCATTAAAGTTTATAGAAGTATTGTGTGAATGTTCGTAACGCTTCTAAGCCCTATGTGTGAACTCTGCAATCTACATCTGAATGCCCAACTGTCCTTATTCGTAAATGGCATACTTTACTAAGATCTAAATGTTTAAATTATTACCTACCTCACTACCTACATACTTACTAACTTACTGTTAGAGTATAATATTTTAGTTATAGTAAATGTGTATAGTTATTGCTGGCGATTGTGATGATGACAACATCGAATGCATTCTTCTGTGAAAAGCATGGATTGGTGCTGGCATGGCTAGCATTATGGTTGGACATCACTGCTAATGCATTAGATTCTAATCATGTTGTATGAGACTTCTGTAGTGCCACTCGATATTTTGTATGCTATTGTTGTTTCTGATGTTCAAGCATCTAAACCACCGTTCGACAACGCAAACACTAGGAAATAACTTCCATAGCAACATTCTCATACTAGTGTAAACTCGGATTCTTGAATTCGTGAGAACTTTTAGTATCGGAAACGAGTAGCCTAAGTGTGTAGAGATGTGAGTTGGAAAAGTGGATTCTGCCATGTAAACACCATTTTCAGTTGTAATTCTGCAGTGCAAGTTGGTCTCATGCGTCTTTTCATACTAAGGACGCTCCTTTGCTATGAAAACATTCATTTTCACTATCTGTGAAGAATTAAAGAACATAAACATATAGATCTAGATGTAAGAATATGAATGCTATTACCAAACATTTAGCGTTTGACATTTGTCTAAACGATTAACTGGTTCATATCTATGTTTGTAAAACTCTAGCATAGAAAAGACGTTTGTTAATTTTTAATAAACTTTATTGATAACAAATCAATGTCTTTGTAATTTTCTAAAATGATACATTGAGTATTGAGCAAATCGAGTCCGAACGGATTGCATTCCGCACAGATTATGTGTCCCGTCTGATCTGTGTGGTCTTCAACCGGCGAAACATGGTGAAGCGGTTTTCAGTTCCGGGAGTTTCTCATGCAGTTCTTGAATCTCATCGATCAGGGTTTCCCATTCGTCCAGACGTATCGCGATTCCGCTGTGAGTCGGCCGTTCCTGATTAGAGTTCGATGGCATGAAATAACGACGTAGGCCTATGTTTACGCATTTCATACCTTTTGAGACCGTTACGTAGTATTTTCCGCCAATGTGTTGCGAGAATTCGACGGGTTGATCCGCTTTGAGTTGCTCGACGGCTCTATCTATCTCGTCTAGATAGTTGATGAATGTTGCCCACCGTGGTTTGGGGAAGCATACGCCCTTTCTCGTCGGATACGATTTGTCATTTCCCATGTCGTACTCTCTATTATGCACGAGTATCTCCTCTTTGTAGATACTGACCGACAGAAATCGGTTGTTGCCGATCGATTCTTTGAAAAGATCCTGTTTCCCACGCGCAGACCTCGCCTATGAAAATAGTTAAATTTCATTTGGTTACTGCGAATATGCATACGTACAACAACTATGTGTTCGGTGTAGGATGATGTCGATGGTATGAAAATATAGATACAAAACGACCGATACTCACCGAACTCATCAATGCGTTGGATCTGGCAAACATTTTCGTTCTCATGTGGCACATATCAAACTCGGAACGAAATATGATTGAGAATACCAATTTGCAGTCTCTTATAAGTACTCGTCCTGTTGGTTGCTATGTAAACAAACGCTGTGATTGGTTGCTAAGGAAGTAACCGAGCGCTGTGATTGGCTGGCGTGGGTGGAAGGGTTGGAGATTCCAATGTGTCCCGTGATAACCCCACAGGGTTTGCGCACGTGCTCGCGCATAAATTTATTCGATTATGCCGACGCGTCGTAAACTTTTATTGGACCATTTACAACTTTACGAGCGTGTTGGATACAATGGTAGGGTTTGAATGTCGAAGAACGATTGTAATTAGGTTTGGTACGCGGACAATGGTCGATTTCACGTACAATGGAAGGGCCGAGAGTCGGCGAACAATGGGTCGTTGATTGGAATACTGGCACAAAAGGTTTAATTATACGAATACAATGGGTAGGTTCTAGCACAATGGATCGGCCTAGAGTCGGCCAACAACGGGCTATTGTATGCGATACGAGCACAATAGGGCTGGGAACGTCGTCTAACAATGCTAATTATGGTTAATTATACGAGTACAATAGGCCGGTTTCTAACACAATGGACGGGCGAGCGTCGGCCAACAATGGTCCATTGTATGCGGTACGAGCACAATAGGGCTGCTGGCGACGGAGAACAATAGGGTAATGTCTAGAACAATAGGAGGGGTGGGGGTCGGGTCTATTGTGTTTGAATCCGCCCTTATACTACTACTATTGTTCTACGCCTATTAAATTTTGATTCATTCGGTGTCATAGACTCGGTGCGTTTTGCTCATGCTTTAACCCGGTGTAAAAGTTTCAATTGACCCCTCCTAAACTTTACCCCTGAAAACTGTAATTTGCATCAATCACCGCATTTATTGCACTAAAAATATCAGAAAAATCACCCCGCTTCTTCTTTTGGTCTGAAGATTTTTCATCCGTCATCCCACTTCGTGGTTTGTTATCAATATTTTCATCTGTAACTAAAATACTAAATCGCCTCTGAAGTTGCATGGGGAAATGACTTCGAGGCTATTATTTTTTCCGATTAAAATATGTGACGAGCAATGCCAAAACTACTTTTGAGTCTCTTTGCAAAGTTCATTGATCTGACAGATTCCTTATTTACCAATTTTATTGTCATCTTGTTAAGTGACTTCTCAGTGACGTGCAGCTACGCTGGTACCCTGTTTATTTTAAAACAGTAATTTTAATGATAATCTGGCAATATCAAGGCTATTTGATAACAAATATTTGAGATGGGACTTAATAAATTCGTGTTTTTGCTACTTTTTGCTGCGTTACGTTTTTGAATCATCAAAAAACGGTGGGTGGCCTCACTGAAAGTTATGTTACTTTTGTTCTGTTTGAAATATTTTGTTGAAATTTGAACCATTGTACGTAAATATGAATCGCCTTTAAGACTGTAAAGTTTCATTTAAACATTCGTATGTTTGGCCAAGATATGGGCTAAAAACCGTAGGGGATTACTTTATTTTGCCGCACCCTGTATTTAAAAGTAGGAGCGAAATGGGTAAAGGCGTTAAGATTTGCTGACGATCGACCAATGCTGGCAGGAAGTGAAAAGGATCTGCAACGAATGATGGATCGACTAAATGCGACCTCGGAAGAATACAACATGAAAATAAACATCAAGAGGACAAAAGTTATGAAGTTCAGTAAGAAAAAGGAAACAACTATATGTATAAAAATTTATGACTTCGAGGCTATTATTTTTTCCGATTAAAATATGTGACGAGCGCGTTCGAAACCCGTCGGATGAAGAGTTTTAAATAGAGCGCAAAATGCCGAAATAGGCGAGAGGAGTCAAAAATAGGAAAATTGGCTTTATGGCGTATTATTAGTTAGAAAAATGTCTACTTTCAATATCTGCAATTAAACATTTTGAATTCAAATGCTTAGTGGTGGAAAATGACTTTTACCGCATGTGATGTAAAGATTTGCTTTGAATTAATCGCTCAATGAGCTATTTTCAAAGTTAAAGTTCGCCATGAACGACAGAGCTTGTTGTCGTGTCTAGTGTCTACCACATAATAAATTTAACCTTCAATATGGTACTGAATGGTCCATAAAACTGTCTTCACCCGTTTAAATGAGCAGGTTTTGGTCAAAGTTTTTAGCATTCATTATTGCTTGCTTGACAACAGGGATTATTATTATTCAAGCCACGCCTCTGACCCAGTTTTCTTAGAGTCTAATTGGCTTACGAGACATATCGCGACACTGACCTTCGATCGATTCTTGGTCTCTCAACTTGTTGATGTTGCTCATTTTCTTTAGTTACTTTCGAGGAAAAACCTAATTTTTGCGTTTGTTTCGGAAAGAATTCGTATGAACATTATTCACACTAAGCTCATTTTACATTAGCCTAATGGAAAGTGAAATTCTGAAGCTGTTAAACTGTTCAAATAGTGATAGCCTAGGCAGGCCCTAGTCGTAATCGTAGCCTAATCTCCAAGCTTTTAAAGTGCTATTCGAAATCCAAGTGCGGAACACCAGCTTATTCACGAGCGCTGCGTCAAGTCAAAAGGGTTGTCCGTAAGAGTAGTCCAATGGTGGTCCGGGTCGAGTTACAATAGAAAATGACTTGATAAGACTGTCAGATGAACACGGGTCTTATTAAGCGAAAGCTATAAAGATTCCGCCGACGATAGTAAACATGTGGTCTATTGTCTAAGTGGGTACATAATTAAAATTCTGTATAAGAATTGAAGAGTCTCATATAAGTCAGTCCTGTTTATCCGACCCAACGTATTCTTCTATTCATTCCTGCTAGTCGAGTCAACAAATTGCGAACAGTTATATCGTAGGTCCATTCATATGCTTCGATTTCAAAGCATTATTTCTTTGACTAGCGGCTCACTAGCCTAATAATCCTGCTAGTCGAGTCAGCAAATCGAGATCAATTGTATCATCAGTCACAATGTTTGCATAGATTTATTCAAATCAAGAATGGGGTATAGTACCACATTCGAGCTTATCTTGAAGGGCCTTGTTAATTAGTTGTTTGCGTTAGGCTATTCAAGACTCATACATCGTCGGGTCGTCAAAGATATGAAACGTCGACCTGGACGCCTGAGCGTTGGATGCGTTTGTTTCATCAATTCAATTCAGCAGTGGATTGTATTTCTATCACAGTTTTGAAAGTAGTAGTTCGATTTTCATGCCGTTTACCAGCAAATTAATGGTTACTAAGGATTTACCCGACACCAATGTTCCGAAACTTTAAGCTCGATTTTCTCAATTGTCATGATTTTGCAAATTGCAGATTCAAATGAATATAACTTCAGTTAGAAATAAGATATTTTCATTCTGTAAAAAGTAGCCTTTTTGAAGTAAACATCTGTAGAATATGAATAAATAAAAAGTGAAAAACCGTCATATGACGGGAAATGAACTCGACGTTACATATTGATAACAAACCACGAAGTGGGATGACGGATGAAAATCTTCAGACCAAAACAATAAGCGGGATGATTTTTCTGACTTTTTTAGTGCAATAAATGCGATGATTGATGCAAATTTGGTATCCTGGGTACTGGGTAGGCTAATCTGAAACCGGTTTCAAGTTCCCGAGAGAATGTTTAGGAGGGGTAATTTGAAACTTTTACACCGGTCTTAGAGAAAGGTCAGAAGCTGACTGCGTATTGGCATCATGCACCAGACACAAGAAACCTGATAATTATCATGTGTTCTTCTGACTCTGTGGGGGATAGGCTACAACATTCAGTGCTTCGCAAAACCCGTCATTTGACTCGCAGATTTCGTCGAAACAATTTATTTTGCTTAGTGATTGACAGAGGCGCGCGTGACCAAAGAGTTGGTCCAGACTCAGTGCACTAAGTTAACTCGCACCGCATGATCAGTTGGACAATTTGCTACCGACAGACTCCATTAATGCGATGTGGGAAGACTAGAACAACCTGTCATCCTGTGAGGTGGAAATTTAGATAATTGGCATGCTATACAATGCTCGCGCCTAACCTATTGCTAAATGAAGCCTAAAGGTTATGATCTATTATAATTAACTGCCGTCTGAGCAATTCCTGGACTTGGAAGAATGTAATCATTCTGTCAGATTAGAACATCAGATTGAACACTGAACAATCATAGCCTCATCAGTGGCGGCGCCAGGATTTCAGCTTTGGGAGGGGGGACTGAACTCTCACAGAAAATGTTTAATTTTTCATCGCCAAAATTTCTGATGACCTTTTTTTAGTCATCCGGTCGAAATCTCGTGTAGAAATCTGTAATTTTTGTCGCCAAAATTTCTGATGACCTTTTTTAGTCATCCGGTAGAAATCTCGTAGAAATTTTCCATTTTTCGTAGCCAAAATTTCTGTTGACCTTTTTTTAAAAGACATTCCTACCTCGTATGTGGAAAGACGGGTGATAATTCGATTCCTGCTACCTAAGCTACGATGCCGTTTAACAGGCGGGACTAACGCTGACTTGAGTTAGGACACAATTTCGCGTAACTATATTATGCGCTACCAGAACCACGGGGAAATGACCGACACCGTCGACACACCAGCAGACAGAGTCGACCTGAACAACCGGAAGCAACTGCGGTCGATAGCGGTGACGATCCAACCAACCCCCGTGAAACTACCACAACGCGGAAAACTAGGGAAACGACCGCGTACGGAAGACGCAGCGATCGCTCTCAGCGCTCCTGATTCCGTAAGGCTGAAAACGTCGTCATGTCATGTCACCATCGTCGCACCGTGACGGTTGGCTACATGAATGGACCTTTAATGCCCAGAGTCTTCTGTTTCTTGTCGCGCTCATTAAGTTAGAGCCTACAAGTCCTGTCCAGTTCAGGACGTTGTCAATCCAAGATATCCTGAACACGTCGTGCTACACCACAATCACCAACTCCTCTAGCAAAGGAAAACTTGCGGCACCTCAACCGGAGCGACCTAGGCCAAATGCCGGCACACTACAGACAAACGGGAAAAAGACGGGGAAACACTGGCTTAGCTGTGAAATACCAGATAAACTTCACGCTAAGCCAGGCTGTGATGACCAGGCTAAACGCCCGACAAGGAAACCAGGCAAGGAACTCACGGATGCAAGACCGAAGCTGAAATCGACAAAAAGGTCGAAAGACGGACCGATGCTGGGTCTCAGCGACCGCTGCTGGTCTTCGGCGACCGTTGCTGGTCTGTAAAGCTAATCTACGGGGGACGTGAAATGAAACTTGCAGGCCTTAGGCCTATAACTAAATTTACATTGCCTACACCTGCTATAGGCAGATCTAAAGTCAAACCATGCATGGGGAATACGTTAGTGCAATTAGATGGTCGCCAAGTGTTACCTAGGAAAAGGTATACGGACGGACGAGGAACCTACGGGGTTCGCCGGTCGGTCGACCGAGCTACCAGGGGAGCTAAGCTAAGATTTTTACGATCAATCTAAGGCAAATCTACAACTAAATACGCTAAGGGGAATCTAGTGGAACAGCTACGAACTAGGCACCAACGACTCCTATGACAGTTGGGGAACACACGCCTTTTGGCATTCGGCCCTCCTCTCAATCATTGTCTCAAGACGGCCCTCAGTAAATAACAAGAAATTCAACCGCTGCATTGTAGCAAAGAAGCTAATGTTTAATTGATTCCAAAAATACTCCAATTTCCATCTGTTTCCTGATCTATTATCATTTATCATACAATAATGAAGAATCTTTTCTTTGGTAAATAGGCCCCAGTAGCGGGACCACTCCCTTCGGGTAGACTATGTATCCTTTATTGCTCACTACATGTGGGGATTGAACCGGTAATAGAATGTAAAAAATCAATGAATATTTACTAATAATGTTTATTGTTTAAACTACTGTAGGCCTAAGGGGACTTTTTCCAGACACAATGTACTTTATAGGCCTGAACTGAGGTGTTTAGCTGAAGCCAATGTGTCAGTAGGCCTATAAGTGAAGCACAATGATGTAAGAATGTTATGGATGCATTCTATAAAAAACAGTACATGTATATTTTTGACTGGTTTACTTCTTCCGGTTTTTGCGTGGTGCTGAGAAATTCATAGATGGAGAGAGGGCAGTAGTGGTTATAGTCCTGCTCACAGCGAGCCCAGGCGACGGCGCATATGTATTTTTTATAATTACTAGTTGTACCCGGCCACGCGTTGCTGTGGCTGAAAAGAGTCCAACCATCCCTCCCTACGTAAATTCCCCTCCCCTCTCCCTCCCCTCTCCTCCCCTCCCCTCTCCTTCTCTCCCTTTCCCCCTGTTGTTGAATTTGCAAAAGTTCGCTTTTTGTGGAAAAGATTGCGTTTTTTCGGGAAAAAACATCTTACAACACGGTCCTATTGGAATGGAAGGTTTTGGTAAATTTTCAAAACAATCGATGCGTAACTATCCGAAAACACTGGCAACAAACTATTGGAAGTTAATTTTTATTTATATAGATTCCTGGTGACAGCGCTTTTTAACCCGTTGACCCTGTATGACGTCATATTCTCTAATTAATTTTCATAGCGCCGACGGCGCACTGGCCAATGGCAGGCGAGCATTCTCATCTTCCGCCGACAGCGCTAATCTAATTAGTCATCAAAGGACGACCCCCTGTTACGCGATGTAAACGAAGGCAACCGCACTGGGAGACCCCCTGTTGTGCGTATGAGTAGTTGTGTAGCCTATATGGAGGTTGTACAATCAAATACACCTACCAAAAAAGCGACAGCGACCCCACCAATCACAAGATTCCACTAATAGTGTTATCAATGCGGCGCCTGCTCATATTAATCGCTGTCAACCAATGGCAAGCTCGCTTCACCAGGTCCATTACATTAAACATGCACAGCGCGAATAGGAGCTGCATTTAAATCATTCATTCCTTACACGCTAATGCTATGTGCCACACACTTTAAAATTTGGAGCACGCGAATTTTAATACCGCAAGACAAGTGTTTTTTAGATAATCAAACACAGAACTTTACAGTCATTGGTTCACATTTTAGATGCGCAAACACGCAAGTGCGAGAGGAGAAGGTGACACATATGTAGCAGCATTTTCAGACCTTTACAGTCATAGGAATACATTTCAGATGTGTAAACTGTGGCGGAAAAGCGCGCTGTAGACCCCACTGTTCTCTAATCGTCAGGATGGCCGTCCAGCGATCAGCGGGAGTAGGGCCTGTCGAAATATGTCGCGCGTGTCGTTTCAGGGGGTGGAAACGCGAGTTCTCCTCCGTCGTTTGTCGAAGGATGCGCAGTTGATCCGAACGACCCGCCACACTCAAGAAACACAACGATGATGAAGGAAGACCGCACAGTTTAATCGTCACAGCGATACGAACACGAATTCACATACTTCGCCTCTGACGATTCTCTTCCTCGACTCCTCTACGTGACTTCTTCCTCTGGACTCCTGAATCATTGTTGTATTCAGGCTTAACGACACTGTTTCATATCGAAGATGATTAGTGTCGGAGGCAGAGTACAACCTCACACTCCACGTTTATATTGCGACCGAGCCACCCGCAGTAAAGATCCGAGAAATTAATCTCCTGAATCACGGCTACAACTTGTAGGGTAAAGTGGGGTAATTTCGGCATGGGGCTAATTTCGGCACCCCCAGTAGCCGAGAAACCATCTTACATCAAGATACCTTTATGGCGTGACATCATAGGTCTCAACATTACAATCTTAGAAAAGTTCGAAAACGAATTATAAATCGCATTAAAAGCACTTTTGTGAAGTCATTTTTGTTTTGATGCATTTTCGTACTTATTTTTGAATTCAGACAAAGCTCTGTTGAAAATTTGGTGGCTGTCACATAATTAAATGTATTGATTTTTCTAAAAGTATGGTCACCAGGGTGCATCATGCTGAACGATAATACGATGTATAGCTACAGATTATTTATTTTATTCACTTACAGAGTCATGCCTACATGTGAGGCAAATTTCGGCACTGGAATCTTCTCTAATTCCGGCATTGCCGAAATTTGCCCAGGGACGGTGCCGAAATTACCATTCTGCCTTATTTCAATAGGTCACGGTTTAATTATTTGGCTTAGTTATGTTAGTAGCCGTTGTGTAATTAAAACGCACAAGGGTTTATTCAGGCAAAATGGATGATGATTTGAGTCAGAGAACTGAGCCAAGCTCTAAACTGGGGAACGATTTGCTCAGTGGTCGAATGATGAGATTAGGTTCAGTAAAGTCGGTGCTTGTTGATGGGCGTTCAAAGAGAGCAGTTGCTAGACCTATGCATTTTTGGATCCCATGCCAAACACTTAACGACTATGTGAAAAGGATTATGGTGGACGGCGCTGTGATGAAGTGTTCTGCGGGTCACCGATTTTACACCAGAGAGAAAGCTGCAGGAAAGGACTGGCTTATCGGATCCCTGAAATGGCATCGTGAGTTGTCCACACGGGTAGCAGAACCGACTTCAATACAAATTAAGGGCATCGGGTTTTAACAAACAAAGAGTTGACAGGTTCTTCAATTAATTGCAAAATATTTGCATCGACAGCAGCGAGAAGCAGCTCATGCCGGTTGAAAATATCTTCAACGTAGATGAATCCACTGTCACTATTAAATTTTGTCTCAAGCCAGGGGAAGTGATTAGTGAACGTGGAAAACAAAACCTCGGCGGTTTTAAAACAGGCACAGATAAGGGAAGACAGTAACCACCGTTTGTTGCGTCTCAGCCAGTGCTTCTATAAGCTTACATAACACCAATGACAATATTTCCCAGAGTGAGAATCAGGCCAGAGTTCATTGACAGAACACCTAGGGCCTATAGGAACCATAGCAGCTGGTACAAAAAGTGTTTGGATTAAAGGAAGCGCGTATAACAGCGTCTGAGTGTAGGCTACAGTACCTGTTTTTGAATATAATTATTATATTTGATGTTATTACATGTATAAGATCCATTTAGGTTCTAATAGTTTGCTAAAAACCCTGTGCCATGAAATGGCGCCTTCAAACTGTAGCTGTCGCAAATTCGTGTTATGACATGTGGGGCGCGGTGGCGTAGGCTAGTGGGTATGTTCGTTGCCTTGCAGCCGGAGGATTGCAGGTTCGAATCCACCTAAAGACGGCGCGTAAGTACCTTGGGCAAGTCCTTCACTAGCAATTTGTTCAGCGTTTCGGCGCGAAACTTCGATGCAGTGTCCGCGCTGCAGTCGGGAGCGCCTTTGAGTATAGAGAGCTTGAAGGAGCGTTATAACAAGTGCAAATACAAGCATAAATGAATGCAAGTAGGCCAAAACACGTATGTAGCCACAATTTCGACCCAGCTGCTTCATTTAGCTTGCGGGTAATTTCGGCATCTGAACGCCTTCACTTCTCATGTTATAACGCGAATTTGCGAGAGCCGATTCACAGTTTAAAGGCGCCATTTCATTGCTTAGGGTTGCAGCAAACTATAGAAACCTCAGTGGATCTTATAAATGTAATGACATCACAGATATTCGAAAAACTGCTTAAGGTGCCGAAATTACCCCATTTCGGACCCTACCGCCCCGTACATCAAAGGGAAGCCGCTAATAGAAAATACCGTGTACAAAGAGAAATGCCGCCTCGTGCACAAAGGGAAAACCGCTAATAGGAAATACCGTGCACACAGAAACACCGACACGTGCACAAAGGGAAAGCCGCTAATTAGGAAATACCGTGCACAAAGAAACACCGACACGTGCACAAAGGGAAGGCCGCTAATAGAGACTACCGTGCACAAAGAAAGGCCACCTCGTGCAAGCGTGTGCAGAAAGGAAGGCCGCGTATGCAAACACGCACATCAAAGAGAACGCCGATAATGTAATAGACATGCAGGCCGGCAAACGACAATACGCACACAGACACCGCCACGGCCAAACAGACATACAGATGCACACAAGCAAAGGGACACTAAGACACCGTCTACGCGATGGGCGGGGCTATAATGAAACTGTCAGCCGCCGGAAAAGCGCTGTAGGCCTACAATCGCTGTTGGCGGGTTCAAAACGGTACACAGGCCAACGGGGGGAAAAGGGCACCAACTTACTCAGGAGCGAAACCCAATTTTCGCTACAAAACACACGCACGCGTGCGAGAGGCGAATGTCTAACTTATCAGAATTTTAAGAACTTTACAGTAATAGGTTCACATTTGAAATGTGCAAACACGCACGCGCGAGAGGCGAAGGTGTCATAACTTTAGGCCTACAGCTGTAGAAACACATTTGAGATGTGCAAACACGCACGCGCGAGGGGCAGAATTTTCAGAACTTTACAGCTATGGGTTCACATTTGAGGTGTTTAAATAATTATCAGGAAAGAGCGTCTTTTAATGCGGGTTATTGGTCGCACACTTTTCATTTTGTTTTGCCTTCTCTTGAGAAAAAGAATTAATTGGAAACTGGTGTCATAGTCCATTAGCCCAGTATATAATAATGTTTGTGAAGAATTTCCAATGTTGGCTAAATTAGCCATGAATTTTACAGATCGTACAAACAAAGATTTAAATCACACTATTCAAGCCATTTATGATCTTTTGCCAAACTCGCCAATTTAAATAGAGTTGGGTAAGCGCAAAGGTCATTACTCCCATTCATTGGTACTTTGTCTAAATCACTTTTTGGAACGGCAACGGAAGGTGTCCAAATAGTAACTTCACATGTGCAGTCTTTAAGTAAATCGCAATCTCAGCTTCTAAAAAAAGGCCACATGCAGTCAGAGCCTAATTTTATGTAATCTTTCATGTCACTTTCTCAAGAGAGAATGAATAATTTTGACCATTTATTTAAAAAATCAATACACGGCTTTATTTGAAAGTAGGCTATAGGCTGGTCCTGGGCATGACGTTAAACTGCATCCATCCTCTGCCACAGGGAACTAACAACGTCCCTGTGCCGGTCCTAAGCCCGGACAAAATGAGGAAGGTTTGCCAGATGGGTGGCGATACGCTGGCAGTGAAAAACCAAGACGATTGTAATCCGCCAAAACCACGACACAAGTGACATACAATGTAGCTACCCAGTTGCTTCAAGGTGTCATGATGTGAAGCAGACATGCTCAGGTCGGTCAGGACAGACCGATGGAGAGAATCGGGGGGGGGAGAGCGTGGGACACAACGGGCATTGACCCACGTTGTCCTTCGTGCTTCTTTTTCATGATTCTCTTCAATCAGACAAGGTTTATATGCTCCAAGATGTTAATGGTATGGAGCAGACCTGCTGACCCGACCGGTTGAAGCTGGGCAACATGGCACGAGACAGACTCAGACAGAGAGTGGCATCGGACTCCTACGGGCATTGAGCCTAAGGATATTGATGATCATGATGAGGCTATAGGCCTACAGACAGAGAGAAAGATTGGTTAGAAAACCATGAAAACAATTTCAATGGTATCCTTTTTACTTTGTTCTCAAGGATGAATGATTTTTTTCGTGATTAAAACCCAAATTCAGGAATTATACATAGACATAGTTACAGTTATTAGTTGCATGATTTTTAAGAGGCTCTTCACTGGTTTCGGCTGAAACAATAGTTGAAACAATTATAGAAATTCATGATACGGTTACCGATCCACTTGATAAAGTTTGTGTCACTGAGCGGGATCCTTCTTATTATTATTTCACGCATGACTTTCTTTTCTTCCGAAATGACTCTGATTTATTAATCACCCAAAAATTTCCAATGGCTTCCTATCATGTTCCGGAATTGCATTCATGTAAAGTAACTTATTTTCCTGTTCCCTTTCATAATGATTCGGACTTTGTTACAATTCTTCCATCTTCAGTTAAGTAGGCCTACTTTGCAGTATCAACAGATAAATCTCACTTTGTGCTTTCCAAGTGCTTAATTATTATAAGGATATAAAGACTGATCTGTTACATTATCCTCAACTACTTATCCACAGTCCTCATTATCTTCGTGTTACATGTCCTTATACCATTATTCCGCCACCTTCGTGTCGCCATTGTTTTTATTCAGTCCCTTGTGCATGCTCTGTGGATACATAGAGAGTTCATCTGCCTGCTCGAGTTACTCATTGTAATGTCACAAATATGCTTGATGTCAGCACTGCACCACGATATCCTGTTAATTTAGCTCTGTTGCATCATTTCTTTGATAATAAGTGTCTTAGTGCCATTGCTGGATATACCTTGTTGTCCTCTCCACTTTTTGTTAAATTGCCACCTATGAAATGTTTTAATTTTTTAAACACTCGTTTGATGATAAAGTGGCCACTGCCAATTCACTTCAGTATCAATTGTGGCGCCGCACACCGCAATCAGCATTAAGTCGGAGATTACACATCAGAGATATTAGGGAATTAGTATTTTTGTGATTTTTATTTTTTTTGGAAAAAAATTAACAGAAAAAATTTTCTCGGGAAATTTTTTTCCACTATTTTTTAAAGACAACTTTCTAAGCTATTTTAATGCTCTTGATAAGCAAATTATTTTTTTAATTAATTAAATTTATTTAAATAATTAATTTAATTATATCACTTATTTCCTTAATTATATCTTCGGTTAGAATTAAGCTAGAGCAATAATTTTTGTGTCATTTTGATGCCTGGGACAAGGCCTTTAAGATGATGTATCAAACTCAATATCTTGGAAAATCACCTTCATGCCGATTACGATGTGCGGCGCCACAATTAGACAAGGTAGGGAATGCAACAAAACCGGAAAAGAACATAATAGGCCAATAGTCGATCCAATTATATTTGGTGATATTTCTGTCAACGCAAATTTTTCTTCACGCCCCCTGGGTATCTGGTAATATTGACGTCTGGATTAGCAGTTTTTAGTAGTGTTTTTGTGTTTTGGCTAGCGTACCGTTTACGCATTACCAATGCTTCACTAGCTCTAGTAGTGGGCAAAACTTCAGTTGCCCAGTCTGGAACAATTCCTCCTTATCTAATAGCAACACTGTCACCTCCTACTACTTCACCTCCTTTATTGTCTTTTCCTCCACTATCAGCTGGTTTTTGGGGTATGTTGTTCTCATTATTTTGTTGATCTTTATCATTAAGCAGTTATGTAGGCTAGGTGTCGTACTAAATATTTTGAATCAAGTCCAGATTTTGATATGTGTTTGGAAATAAAATCTAAGGGTAGTTGCATTTTTATAACTCTCCAGATTGTTTCTGGTTGTCCGTCGGATTATATTGTTTCGGGATCTAGGCCTACTATAAACTCAGACATAACAGTGAATGGTTGGCTGCGTCCCAGAATACAAATTAATTGGGGAAACTTGACTATGACAAGCAAACATACAAAAACTATTGTAGTCATCCCAAATTCCTTTGCAATATCGTATAGGCTTACGTCTTATACAACTTTTTAAACTGAAATATGTTTTTACTAATGAATATGAATGTTATCACATCGTCCAATTTCTCGTAAAACTGATCTATTTCTTCCTCTGCATATGCAGATGTCGGTGCATATATCTGAACTCTTCAACTCTGGTGAGTTTTCTCGCTTTTGCATTAATTCGTACCACCAGAATTATCTCATTCATTGCCTGATACTCTATAATGGCGCCTGTTAACTTTTTATGTATACGGAGTGCCGCACCTCTCTGACAATGTGCATCTCCTCCTGAGTGTCCCTGACCAGACCACCGAACCTTAAAAAGTCCACAACTTTCCACACCTTTTCATTCCAACTCACTTCCCAAAATCTGCATTTCGCCCAGTTGTTTCATGCTTCTTACAGTCCATGCCCCACTTGTAAGGTCTTTCTTAACTGAATCGTTATCTTGCTCTCCGTAAGAGTTTCTGCCATGTGCATCTTCCCTCTTCCAGCAGCCAACTTTCCGTCCCTGTCCTGGTCGTTCAACAGGAGACGCGGACCTTGGTCAACCGGGCGACGTCCGAGCCGGTATGAGTTTCGATGTGTATTCTTGCCTATAGGTCGAAGAGCTCAATTTTCATTCGTGAGCGGAAAACTATGGAAGAAAGTCTATGTGGTTCAATTGATGAGCGGGAGTCGAGTAAAATTATCCGAGGCTCGGAAGTTTGTTTCAATGAGCTTTTGGGGCGTATATTAGAAGATGTTCCGGAATTTCATAGGGGAAAAGGAACGCCGAGATAGACCAAGATAATGCTTTTTGCTTTAGTAGTCTTTAACGGTTGGATGGTGCATTTTGCCGGCGAGAATAGGCCTACACTATTCAAAGTGCCAGGTGCCTTGTGGGCGTTGGAAGCAATTATGCAATGGAAGCGCTAGGGTATATAGCCTGGTAGGCCTACCGGGTACGTTCAGACAATGTTTTGAAGGATTGTCGATATCAGTAGAAGTCTGTCTGATTTATCCGTAGACATTATATGTAAGAGTAGTCACTACTGTTACACAGTACAGTAGAAGAGGGCTTAATTGTGGTAAAAGTTGCCTGGAATAAATAATAACGAGTAGACAGTAACGGATGCGCATAATTATATAAAAAATTGTAGGCTGTCATATTGATGTGGTCCGCAAAAGACAAACTTACATGTATGTCGACATTGATTCTGAAATAATTTAATACTGATTAAAGCAGAGCAAAGCGCAGGATACCTGAGATCTATTAAACAAATTTCGGAAGAAAGATAGGTTTTCCTTTTTACTCGCGCGTGCCTAGAATTATAAATTCTGTGTTTGACCGATACAGACTCTTCTTCTTCTTTACGTTCTCTGCCAAGCGGCAGGTCCAAACGTCCAACGTCTCCACGTTTCCCGCTGTTGTGCCATGTCCTTCAGTTCAAACTTCCATCATCCCGTCTAGCAGTTTTTGTCTAGGCCCTCCTCTGCACCTCTTTCCCTCCAATCTTCCTTCAATTATTTCCTTTTGTAGTGAGTCACCTCTTAGCAAATGCCCCACCCAATTCTTTTGTCTTATCTTTATTGTGTCCAGCAGAGATCGTTTCTCTTCTACCATCGTTAGTACTTCTTCATTTGAAACGTGCTTTGTCCAAATGATTTTCTCCATCTTTCTCCATAACCACATGTCAAACGCTTCGAGTCTCTTGACGTCTTGCTTTCTCGTTGTCAATGTCTCTGCGCCATATAACGTCACACTCCATATCAATGTTTTGACCATTCTTGTCAGTAAGATTTCTATTTAGCCATCCTCTTAGCAATTCTTTTCTTTATTAAGAATGCCTCTTTGCCCATTGCTATTCTTCTTCTTATCTCTTTATGACATTTGGCGTCAGTGGCGGATCCAGAACTGTTTTACGGGGGGGGGGCCAAAATGTTAGATCTTGGGCGGGAAAAAAGAAAAAATTAGAAAGTTCGAAAAATAGTCATCAGTCGTTGACGAAAAAAAGTACTTTTCATCGCCCAAATTTTTCGGGAAATCATAGCCTACCATTTTATCCGCCAAAAAAGTTGATGACCTTTTTTTTTAGTCCTCAACTTGAAAATCAAATGGGGGGCCACGTTCCATACAATTTTCCAAATAGGGGGGGCCAATATCCATTACACCCATATTCGTATATTCGTATTGCTAATTTCAGACCAAATGGGGGGGCCACGTCCCATGGCGATTTTAAATGGGGGGGGGGGGGCCATGGCCGGATTGGCCCCCCTGGATCCGCCCCTGTTTGGCGTCGCTTGATATTAAACTTCCCAAATAGCAGAATTCCTTCACCTGCTCTATTTCTTCTCCATTAATTTTTATACATATAGTTGTTTCCTTTTCCTTACTGAACTTCATAACTTTTGTCCTCTTGATGTTTATTTTCATGTTGTATTCTTCCGAGGTCGCATTTAGTCGATCCATCATTCGTTGCAGATCCTTTTCACTTACTGCCAGCATTGGTCGATCGTCAGAAAATCTTAACGCCTTTACCCATTTCGCTCCTACTTTTAAATACAGGGTGCGGAAAAATAAAGTAATCCCCTACGGTGTTTAGCCCATATCTTGGCCAAACATACGAATGTTTAAATAAAACTTTACAGTCTTAAAGGCGATTCATATTTACGTACAATGGTTCAAATTTCAACAAAATATTTCAAACAGAACAAAAGTTACATAACTTTCAGTGATGCAACCCACCGTTTTTAGACGATTCAAAAACGAAACGCTAACAATTTTAGGGTTTTTGCTAATATCATGGCCAGAAGTAAGAATTTTTGAAAATGAATCTTTACAGGGGTAACGAAAATTCATATTTACACATGATGGCCAGATTTAATCAAAATATTTCAAAAACAACAAAAGTTATGCCCTTTTTAGTGAGTCCACCCACCGTTTTTGACTATTCAAAAACGAAATGCAGCAAAAAGTAGCAAATAACACGATTTTATTAAGTCTCATCTCAAATAACTGTTGTCAAATGAACCTGGCAGTGCTTCACAACTTGTGTTTAATGTGCGCAACACCAATGCCAAAACTTCTTTTGAGTCTTTTTGCAAAGTTCCTGATGGACTCGTTCATTGATCTGACAGATTCCTTATTTACCAATTTTATTGTCATCTTGTTAAGTGACTTCTCAGTGACGTGCACCTACCCTGGTACCTTGTTTATTTTAAAACAGTAATTATAATGATAAATTTGACCACTGTACGTAAATATGAATCACCTTTACGACTGTTAAGTTTCAGTTAAAAATTCGTATGTGTGGCCAAGATATGGGCTAAAAACCGTAGGGGATTACTTTATTTTGCCGCACCCTGTAGACTCTAATGCTACCCAAATAATTTCTATAGTGCATCTGGAAGAGAAAGAGAAAAGATTTGATTAGTTGTAGGCTATATACTATATAGGCCTAATTTGCATAATGAGGATCTGAGTTTGTTGAGTGTGAAGGTACAAAGCAGGCACGGTATTGGATCGAGGAAAGAACGCCGCGGTGAGATTCAGTGAATTTTAGGAATTGTGTGACTTGGTCAAGGATAGGAACTAGGGGCCTGCGGGTATACCCGTACCCGCGGGTTTACCCGTACCCGACCCGTACCCGCGGGTCGGGTACGGGTCGGGTACGCATTTGACGGGTCGGGTCTGGTACGGGTAGGGTCATCACGGGTACGGGTATACCCGGTTTTACCCGTCCCAACGAGAACTATTAGGGTTACATATTTCAGTGAGCTTTGCAATGCCAGAATAGTCACTCTGGTTACCTTGCAAATAATTATTCAACATAGGCCATACGTGCACATGAACTTAATATACTCATTCACATTTATACATGGACACATCATTATCATCATCGTGACCACCATCCGTTTCTGACCCAGACATTTGAAAAACTATGGGTACGAATAAATGTTCCTCATTATTCTGTCGCTGTTGTTACTGTTGTCGCTGCTATTGCTACTATCACCACCCCCACTGCTGCCACTCTGCTGCTACAACAACAGCTGCTACTGCAAGCATCATCATCGTCGTCGTCATCATCATTGTCATTATCTTCATTAGTGCATCTGCTATCATAACTACATGCCGAGTTGCAAGTATATTTGCCACGTAGAAACTTGAGCCATAATAATTATGAAGTCCGGTTTATGACGTGGCGGGTATGGTACGGGTACGGGTATACCCGCGGGTACGGGTCGGGTCGGGTAGAAATTTGGAGGACGGGTCGGGTACGGGTAGCGATTCTGTGTACGGGTACGGGTCGGGTAGCAAAAATGCTGTACCCGCAGACCCCTAATAGGAACATAAAGGAGATTCCAGCTACAACGAATAGCCTATGCGGGTGTCCGAGCCTACGTGGATTGCATGATCTGCTGCATAAAAGGCGTCGGGAATTATCCGAAGGATACAAGCAGAGCCCTTCGCTCTGCCTCTAGCGGTAAGCTTTTGGTCCCGCGTGTTGAAACATCAACCTGTCAGCGTCGTGCTTTCTCAGTTGTAGGTCCTTCTGTCTAGAAAAGTCTCCCGTTGCAGATGCGCCTGCTGCCTAGGGTTGACTCGTCAGTGTTCTACAAGCTTCTTAAGACTTTTTCGTTTCACGGTGGTTGGACTGGGAGCTCTTTTGAGTGGATTTATTGAAGAGGCGCTATATAAATTCTTGAAATGAATGAATGAATGAATGAATGCAAGAGACCTGCTGACGACTTAAAGTTCGTTGGTGTCTTTGGCTTTCTGAGAGGCTGAGGAAGGTCAACGAGGATTTAATTAAGGTAGCGACGGAAAGATCGTTGTTTGATCGGAACGAGAGGCGACTCGATGTTAAGTTTGGGGAATAGTGAATTGAGTTCCCAAATGAGGTTGTTTAAGCAAAATTATTGTTCTAAATCCTGGACCATGTCATACTCAACCTACGCTTTCATGTTCAGGTGACATAATAATTTCGAAGCCTATTACCAATCTCTGCATGGTGATGGTGGCATAAATTTACACCCCTATAAAAAAACCACTAATGCAACTGAAAACAGGCGCTTTAAGTAGCCTAAATTTTGGCTTTGGCTGTAACCTGTCACCATAGGAAATTTACTTGTTCGGTGTGTCTGCACTTAGACACCCGCATCGTGGATGAAATCAAATGCTGTTCGTAGACATCGAGGCGTGTGACAGCAATGTATTCATTTCTGTGCACATGACTGGGACTGAACATTGGAGTGCATATAACCGTTGACCACGGTATTACAGAGACTGCAGTTGCGTTAGAACCTTGTAGGACGCTTTTAAGTTTTAAACCATGATTGCGAGAATGGAGAACTCTTTCTGCGCATTTTTTCTTTTGCTTAAAATAGCTTTCTACAACAATTTTGTAACAGGTCAGAGTATAACCAGTGACAACAGCAGTAACGAACAGGGCATGGCATATGGTCTATCATGGTTTCAGAAAAACCCTCACATACAAAACAGCGACGCGTGGATTACTTTAACCAGGAGCATTCAAGCAGAATTTCAGAAACTTAAAACTCAAATATTACAAGAGGAGCGTCGCGTGGAACGCCACGGCGCGTATTTAAACACCTCAATTGAAGAAATAAAAAGACAAATCGGAGTTGTCAATAATGATACAAAACATCAACTCACCGGTCTAGAGAGTAGCCTTGCACGTCACGACACATATATCAGCAACTCACTACAAGAAAACAAAAGACAGATTCAAACAGAAAACAGAAATATCAAAACTCAAATCATCGGTCTGGAGAGTCGACTAGCAAGTCACGGCGAATATATGAACAGCTCACTCAAAGAGACCAAAAGGCTGATTCAAACAGAGAACAATAAAACAGAAGCTAAATTCACGGGTCTGGAGAGTCGACTTGCACGTCATTATGCAAACATGAGCAACTCACTACAAGAGACTAAAAGGCAGATTCAAACAGAGAACAATGCTATAAAAGCTCAAATCACCAGTGTCGATGGTCGTCTTGCACGTCATGATACAAACATGGGCAGCTTACTACAAGAGACTAAAAGGCAGATTCAAACAGAGAACAATGCTATAAAAGCTCAAATCACCAGTGTCGATGGTCGTCTTGCACGTCATGATACAAACATTAGCAACTCACTACAAGAGACTAAAAGGCAGATTCAAACAGAGTACAATGCTATAAAAGCTCAAATCACCAGTGTCGATGGTCGTCTTGCACGTCATGATACAAACATGAGCAACTCACTACAAGAGACTAAAAGGCAGATTCAAACAGAGAACAATGCTATAAAAGATCAACTCACAGGTGTCGATGGTCGTCTTGCACGTCATGATACAAACATGAGCAACTCACTACAAGAGACTAAAAGGCAGATTCAAACAGAGTACAATGCTATAAAAGCTCAAATCACAGGTGTCGATGGTCGTCTAGCACGTCATGATACAAACATTAGCAACTCACTACAAGAGACTAAAAGGCAGATTCAAACAGAGAACAATGCTATAAAAGTTCAAATCACCAGTGTCGATGGTCGTCTTGCACGTCATGATACAAACATGGGCAGCTTACTACAAGAGACTAAAAGGCAGATTCAAACAGAGAACAATGCTATAAAAGTTCAAATCACCAGTGTCGATGATCGTCTTGCACGTCATGATACAAACATGGGCAGCTTACTACAAGAGACTAAAAGGCAGATTCAAACAGAGAACAATGCTATAAAAGCTCAAATCACCAGTGTCGATGGTCGTCTTGCCCGTCATGATACAAACATGAGCAACTCACTACAAGAGACTAAATGGCAGATTCAAACAGAGAACAATGCTATAAAAGCTCAAATCACAGGTGTCGATGATCGTCTTGCACGTCATGATACAAACATTAGCAACTCACTACAAGAGACTAAAAGGCAGATTCAAACAGAGTACAATGCTATAAAAGCTCAAATCACAGGTGTCGATGGTCGTCTAGCACGTCATGATACAAACATTAGCAACTCACTACAAGAGACTAAAAGGCAGATTCAAACAGAGAACAATGCTATAAAAGTTCAAATCACCAGTGTCGATGGTCGTCTTGCACGTCATGATACAAACATGAGCAACTCACTACAAGAGACTAAAAGGCAGATTCAAACAGAGTACAATGCTATAAAAGCTCAAATCACCGGTGTCGATGGTCGTCTAGCACGTCATGATACAAACATTAGCAACTCACTACAAGAGACTAAAAGGCAGATTCAAACAGAGAACAATGCTATAAAAGTTCAAATCACCAGTGTCGATGGTCGTCTTGCACGTCATGAAACAAACATGGGCAACTCACTACAAGAGACTAAAAGGCAGATTCAAACAGAGAACAATGCTATAAAAGCTCAAATCACAGGTGTCGATGGTCGTCTTGCACGTCATGATACAAACATGAGCAACTCATTACAAGAGACTAAAAGGCAGATTCAAACAGAGAACAATGCTATAAAAGCTCAAATCACAAGTGTCGATGGTCGTCTTGCACGTCATGATACAAGCATGAGCAACTCACTACAAGAGACTAAAAGGCAGATTCAAACAGAGAACAATGCTATAAAAGCTCAAATCACAGGTGTCGATGGTCGTCTCGCACGTCATGAAACAAACATAAGCAACTCACTACAAGAGACTAAAAGGCAGATTCAAACAGAGCACAATGATATAAAAGCTCAAATCAGCAGTGTCGATGATCGGCTTGCACGTCATGATACAAACATGAGCAACTCATTACAAGAGACTAAAAGGCAGTGTCAAACAGAGAACAATGCTATAAAAGCTCAAATCACAGGTGTCGATGATCGTCTTGCACGTCATGATACAAACATGAGCAACTCACTACAAGAGACTAAGAGGCAGATTCAAACAGAGAACAATGCTATAAAAGCTCAAATCACCGGTGTCGATGGTCGTCTTGCACGTCATGATACAAACATGAGCAACTCACTACAAGAGACTAAGAGGCAGATTCAAACAGAAAACAATGCTATACAAGCTCAAATCACCAGTGTCGATGGTCATCTTGCACGTCATGATACAAACATGAGCAGCTCACTACAAGAGACTAAATGGCAGATTCAAACAGAGAACAATGCTATCAAAGCTCAAATCACCAGTGTCGATGATCGTCTTGCACGTCATGATACAAACATGAGCAACTCATTACAAGAGACTAAAAGGCAGATTCAAACAGGGTACAATGCTATAAAAGATCAACTCACAGGTGTCGATGGTCGTCTAGCACGTCATGATACAAACATGAGCAACTCACTACAAGAGACTAAAAGGCAGATTCAAACAGAGAACAATGCTATAAAAGCTCAAATCACAGGTGTCGATGGTCGTCTCGCACGTCTCGATACAAACATGAGCAACTCACTACAAGAGACTAAAAGGCAGATCCAAACAGAGAACAATGCTATAAAAGCTCAAATCACCGGTGTCGATGGTCGTATTGCACGTCTCGATACAAACATGAGCAACTCACTACAAGAGACTAAAAGGCAGATTCAAACAGAGAACAATGCTATAAAAGCTCAAATCACCAGTGTCGATGGTCGTCTTGCACGTCATGATACTAACATGAGCAACTCACTACAAGAGACTAAAAGGCAGATTCAAACAGAGAACAATGCTATAAAAGCTCAAATCACCAGTGTCGATGGTCGTCTTGCACGTCATGATACAAACATGAGCAACTCACTACAAGAGACCAAAAAGGAGATTCAAACAGAGAACAATGCTATAGAAGCTCAAATCACCAATGTCGATGGTCGTCTTGCACGTCATGATACAAACATGAGCAACTCACTACAAGAGACTAAAAGGCAGATTCAAACAGAGAACAATGCTATAAAAGATCAACTCACAGGTGTCGATGGTCGTCTTGCACGTCATGATACAAACATGAGCAACTCACTACAAGAGACTAAAAGGCAGATTCAAACAGAGTACAATGCTACAAAAGCTCAAATCACAGGTGTCGATGGTCGTCTAGCACGTCATGATACAAACATTAACAACTCACTACAAGAGACTAAAAGGCAGATTCAAACAGAGAACAATGCTATAAAAGTTCAAATCACCAGTGTCGATGGTCGTCTTGCACGTCATGATACAAACATGGGCAGCTTACTACAAGAGACTAAAAGGCAGATTCAAACAGAGAACAATGCTATAAAAGTTCAAATCACCAGTGTCGATGGTCGTCTTGCACGTCATGATACAAACATGGGCAGCTTACTACAAGAGACTAAAAGGCAGATTCAAACAGAGAACAATGCTATAAAAGCTCAAATCACCAGTGTCGATGGTCGTCTTGCCCGTCATGATACAAACATGAGCAACTCACTACAAGAGACTAAATGGCAGATTCAAACAGAGAACAATGCTATAAAAGCTCAAATCACCAGTGTCGATGGTCGTCTTGCACGTCATGATACAAACATGAGCAACTCACTACAAGAGACTAAAAGGCAGATTCAAACAGAGAACAATGATATAAAAGCTCAAATCACCAGTGTCGATGGTCGTCTTGCACGTCATGATACAAACATGAGCAACTCACTACAAGAGACTAAAAGGCAGATCCAAACAGAGAACAATGCTATAAAAGCTCAAATCACCGGTGTCGATGGTCGTCTTGCACGTCTCGATACAAACATGAGCAACTCACTACAAGAGACTAAAAGGCAGATTCAAACAGAGAACAATGCTATAAAAGCTCAAATCACCAGTGTCGATGGTCGTCTTGCACGTCATGATACAAACATGGGCAGCGTACTACAAGAGACTAAAAGGCAGATTCAAACAGAGAACAATGCTATAAAAGCTCAAATCACCAGTGTCGATGGTCGTCTTGCACGTCATGATACAAACATGAGCAACTCACTACAAGAGACCAAAAAGCAGATTCAAACAAAGAACAATGCTATAGAAGCTCAAATCACCAATGTCGATGGTCGTCTTGCACGTCATGATACAAACATGAGCAACTCACTACAAGAGACTAAAAGGCAGATTCAAACAGAGAACAATGCTATAAAAGCTCAAATCACCAGTGTCGATGGTCGTCTTGCACGTCATGATACAAACATGAGCAACTCACTACAAGAGACTAAAAGGCAGATTCAAACAGAGAACAATGCTATAAAAGCTCAAATCACAGGTGTCGATGGTCGTCTTGCACGTCATGATACAAACATGAGCAACTCACTACAAGAGACTAAATGGCAGATTCAAACAGAGAACAATGCTATAATAGCTCAAATCACAGGTGTCGATGATCGTCTTGCACGTCATGATACAAACATGAGCAACTCACTACAAGAGACTAAAAGGCAGATTCAAACAGAGAACAATGCTATAAAAGCTCAAATCACCGGTGTCGATGGTCGTCTTGCACGTCATGATACAAACATGAGCCACTCACTACAAGAGACTAAAAGGCAGATTCAAACAGAGAACAATGCTATAAAAGCTCAAATCACCGGTGTCGATGGTCGTCTTGCACGTCATGAAACAAACATGAGCCACTCACTACAAGAGACTAAAAGGCAGATTCAAACAGAGAACAATGCTATAAAAGCTCAAATCACCAGTGTCGATGATCGTCTTGCACGTCATGATACAAACATAAGCAACTCACTACAAGAGACCAACAGGAAGATTCAAACAGAGAACAATGTTATAAAAGCTCAAATCACCGGTGTCGATGGTCGTCTTGCCCGTCATGATACAAACATGAGCAACTCACTACAAGAGACTAAAAGGCAGATTCAAACAGAGAACAATGCTATAAAAGCTCAAATCACCAGTGTCGATGATTATCTTGCACGTCATGATACAAACATGAGCAACTCACTACAAGAGACTAAATGGCAGATTCAAACAGAGAACATTGCTGTAAAAGCTCAAATCACAGGTGTCTATGGTCGTCTTGCACGTCACGATAAAAACATGAGCTACTCACTACAAGAGACTAAAAGGCAGATTCAAACAGAGAACAATGCTATAAAAGCTCAAATCACCAGTGTCGATGATCGTCTTGCACGTCATGATACAAACATGAGCAACTCACTACAAGAGACTAAAAGGCAGATTCAAACAGAGAACATTGCTGTACAAGCTCAAATCACAGGTGTCGATGGTCGTCTTGCACGTCACGATACAAACATGAGCAACTCACTACAAGAGACTAAAAGGCAGATTCAAACAGAAAACAATGCTATAGAAGTTCAAATCACCAGTGTCGATGGTCGTCTTGCACGTCATGATACAAACATGAGCAACTCATTACAAGAGACTAAAAATCAGATTCAAACAGAGAACAATGCTATAAAAGCTCAAATCACAGGTGTCGATGATCGTCTTGCACGTCATGATACAAACATGAGCAACTCACTACAAGAGACTAAAAGGCAGATTCAAACAAAGTACAATGCTATAAAAGATCAACTCACAGGTGTCGATGATCGTCTTGCACGTCATGATACAAACATGAGCAACTCACTACAAGAGACTAAAAGGCAGATTCAAACAGAGAACAATGCTATAAAAGCTCAAATGACAGGTGTCGATGGTCGTCTCGCACGTCTCGATACAAACATGAGCAACTCACTACAAGAGACTAAGAGGCAGATTCAAACAGAGAACAATGCTATAAAAGCTCAAATCACCAGTGTCGATGATCGTCTTGCACGTCATGAAACAAACATAAGCAACTCACTACAAGAGACTAAAAGGCAGATTCAAACAGAAAACAATGCTATAAAAGCTCAAATCACAGGTGTCGATGGTCATCTTGCACGTCATGATACAAATATGAGCAACTCACTACAAGAGACTAAAAAAGAGATTGAAACAGAGAACAATGTTATAGAAGCTCAAATCACCAGTGTCGATGATCGTCTTGCACGTCATGATACAAACATGAGCAACTCACTACAAGAGACTAAAAGGCAGATTCAAACAGAGAACAATGCTATAAAAGCTCAAATCACCAGTGTCGATGGTCGTCTTGCACGTCATGATACAAACATGAGCAACTCACTACAAGAGACTAAAAGGCAGATTCAAACAGAGAACAATGCTATAAAAGCTCAAATCACAGGTGTCGATGGTCATCTTGCACGTCATGATACAAACATGAGCAACTCACTACTTGAGACTAAAAGAGAGATTGAAACAAAAAGCAATGCTATAAAGGCTCAAATCACCAGTGTCGATGATCGTCTAGCACGTCATGATACAAACATGAGCAACTCACTACAAGAGACTAAAAAGCAGATTCAAACAGAGAACAATGCTATAAAAGCTCAAATCACCAGTGTCGATGGTCGTCTTGCCCGTCATGATACAAACATGAGCAACTCACTACAAGAGACTAAGAGGCAGATTCAAACAGAGAACAATGCTATAAAAGCTCAAATCACCAGTGTCGATGGTCGTCTTGAACGTCACGATACAAACATGAGCAACTCACTACAAGAGACCAAAAGGCAGATTCAAACAGAGAACATTGCTGTAAAAGCTCAAATCACAGGTGTCGATGGTCGTCTCGCACGTCACGATACAAACATGAGCACCTCATTACAAGAGACCAACAGGAAGATTCAAACAGAGAACAATGCTATAAAAGCTCAAATCACCGGTGTCGATGGTCGTCTTGCCCGTCATGATACAAACATGAGCAACTCACTACAAGAGACTAAATGGCAGATTCAAACAGAGAACAATGTTATAAAAGCTCAAATCACCGGTGTCGATGGTCGTCTTGCCCGTCATGATACAAACATGAGCAACTCACTACAAGAGACTAAATGGCAGATTCAAACAGAGAACAATGCTATAAAAGCTCAAATCACAGGTGTCGATGATCGTCTTGCACGTCATGATACAAACATTAGCAACTCACTACAAGAGACTAAAAGGCAGATTCAAACAGAGTACAATGCTATAAAAGCTCAAATCACAGGTGTCGATGGTCGTCTAGCACGTCATGATACAAACATTAGCAACTCACTACAAGAGACTAAAAGGCAGATTCAAACAGAGAACAATGCTATAAAAGTTCAAATCACCAGTGTCGATGGTCGTCTTGCACGTCATGATACAAACATGAGCAACTCACTACAAGAGACTAAAAGGCAGATTCAAACAGAGTACAATGCTATAAAAGCTCAAATCACCGGTGTCGATGGTCGTCTAGCACGTCATGATACAAACATGAGCAACTCACTACAAGAGACTAAATGGCAGATTCAAACAGAGAACAATGCTATAAAAGCTCAAATCACAGGTGTCGATGATCGTCTTGCCCGTCATGATACAAACATGAGCAACTCACTACAAGAGACTAAATGGCAGATTCAAACAGAGAACAATGCTATAAAAGCTCAAATCACAGGTGTCGATGATCGTCTTGCACGTCATGATACAAACATGAGCAACTCACTACAAGAGACTAAAAAGCAGATTCAAACAGAGAACAATGCTATAAAAGCTCAAATCACCAGTGTCGATGGTCGTCTTGCCCGTCATGATACAAACATGAGCAACTCACTACAAGAGACTAAGAGGCAGATTGAAACAGAGAACAATGTTATAGAAGCTCAAATCACCAGTGTCGATGATCGTCTTGCACGTCATGATACAAACATGAGCAACTCACTACAAGAGACTAAAAGGCAGATTCAAACAGAGAACAATGCTATAAAAGCTCAAATCACCAGTGTCGATGGTCTTCTTGCACGTCATGATACAAACATGAGCAACTCACTACAAGAGACTAAAAGGCAGATTCAAACAGAGAACAATGCTATAAAAGCTCAAATCACAGGTGTCGATGGTCATCTTGCACGTCATGATACAAACATGAGCAACTCACTACTTGAGACTAAAGGAGAGATTGAAACAAAAAGCAATGCTATAAAGGCTCAAATCACCAGTGTCGATGATCGTCTTGCACGTCATGATACAAACATGAGCAACTCACTACAAGAGACTAAAAGGCAGATTCAAACAGAAAACAATGCTATAAAAGCTCAAATCACCAGTGTCGATGATCGTCTTGCACGTCATGATACAAACATGAGCAACTCACTACAAGAGACTAAGAGGCAGATTCAAACAGAGAACAGTGCTATAAAAGCTCAAATCACAGATGTCGATGGTCGTCTTGCACGTCATGATACAAACATGAGCACCTCATTACAAGAGACCAACAGGAAGATTCAAACAGAGAACAATGCTATAAAAGCTCAAATCACCGGTGTCGATGGTCGTCTTGCACGTCATGATACAAACATGAGCAACTCACTACAAGAGACTAAAAGGCAGATTCAAACAGAGAACATTGCTGTACAAGCTCAAATCACAGGTGTCGATGATCGTCTTGCACGTCATGATACAAACATGAGCAACTCACTACAAGAGACTAAAAGGCAGATTCAAACAAAGTACAATGCTATAAAAGATCAACTCACAGGTGTCGATGATCGTCTTGCACGTCATGATACAAACATGAGCAACTCACTACAAGAGACTAAAAGGCAGATTCAAACAGAGAACAATGCTATAAAAGCTCAAATGACAGGTGTCGATGGTCGTCTTGCACGTCTCGATACAAACATGAGCAACTCACTACAAGAGACTAAGAGGCAGATTCAAACAGAGAACAATGCTATAAAAGCTCAAATCACATGTGTCGATGATCGTCTTGCACGTCATGAAACAAACATAAGCAACTCACTACAAGAGACTAAAAGGCAGATTCAAACAGAAAACAATGCTATAAAAGCTCAAATCACAGGTGTCGATGGTCATCTTGCACGTCATGATACAAACATGAGCAACTCACTACTTGAGACTAAAGGAGAGATTGAAACAAAAAGCAATGCTATAAAGGCTCAAATCACCAGTGTCGATGATCGTCTTGCACGTCATGATACAAACATGAGCAACTCACTACAAGAGACTAAAAAGCAGATTCAAACAGAGAACAATGCTATAAAAGCTCAAATCACCAGTGTCGATGGTCGTCTTGCCCGTCATGATACAAACATGAGCAACTCACTACAAGAGACTAAGAGGCAGATTCAAACAGAGAACAATGCTATAAAAGCTCAAATCACCAGTGTCGATGGTCGTCTTGAACGTCACGATACAAACATGAGCAACTCACTACAAGAGACCAAAAGGCAGATTCAAACAGAGAACATTGCTGTAAAAGCTCAAATCACAGGTGTCGATGGTCGTCTCGCACGTCACGATACAAACATGAGCAACTCACTACAAGAGACTAAAAGGCAGATTCAAACAGAGAACAATGATATAAAAGCTCAAATCACCAGTGTCGATGGTCGTCTTGCACGTCATGATACAAACATGATCCACTCACTACAAGAGACTAAAAGGCAGATTCAAACAGAGAACAATGCTATAAAAGCTCAAATCACAGGTGTCGATGATCGTCTTGCACGTCATGATACAAACATGAGCAACTCACTACAAGAGACTAAAAAGCAGATTCAAACAGAGAACAATGCTATAAAAGCTCAAATCACCAGTGTCGATGGTCGTCTTGCCCGTCATGATACAAACATGAGCAACTCACTACAAGAGACAAAGAGGCAGATTGAAACAGAGAACAATGTTATAGAAGCTCAAATCACCAGTGTCGATGATCGTCTTGCACGTCATGATACAAACATGAGCAACTCACTACAAGAGACTAAAAGGCAGATTCAAACAGAGAACAATGCTATAAAAGCTCAAATCACCAGTGTCGATGGTCGTCTTGCACGTCATGATACAAACATGAGCAACTCACTACAAGAGACTAAAAGGCAGATTCAAACAGAGAACAATGCTATAAAAGCTCAAATCACAGGTGTCGATGGGCATCTTGCACGTCATGATACAAACATGAGCAACTCACTACTTGAGACTAAAGGAGAGATTGAAACAAAAAGCAATGCTATAAAGGCTCAAATCACCAGTGTCGATGATCGTCTTGCACGTCATGATACCAACATGAGCAACTCACTACAAGAGACTAAAAGGCAGATTCAAACAGAAAACAATGCTATAAAAGCTCAAATCACCAGTGTCGATGATCGTCTTGCACGTCATGATACAAACATGAGCAACTCAATACAAGAGACTAAAAGGCAGATTCAAACAGAGAACAATGATATAAAAGCTCAAATCACAGGTGTCGATGGTCGTCTAGCACGTCATGATACAAACATGAGCAACTCACTACAAGAGACTAAGAGGCAGATTCAAACAGAGAACAGTGCTATAAAAGCTCAAATCACAGGTGTCGATGGTCGTCTTGCACGTCATGATACAAACATGAGCACCTCATTACAAGAGACCAACAGGAAGATTCAAACAGAGAACAATGCTATAAAAGCTCAAATCACCGGTGTCGATGGTCGTCTTGCACGTCATGATACAAACATGAGCAACTCACTACAAGAGACTAAAAGGCAGATTCAAACAGAGAACATTGCTGTACAAGCTCAAATCACAGGTGTCGATGGTCGTCTTGCACGTCACGATACAAACATGAGCAACTCACTACAAGAGACTAAAAGGCAGATTCAAACAGAGAACAATGCTATAAAAGCTCAAATCACAGGTGTCGATGATCGTCTTGCACGTCATGATACAAACATGAGCACCTCACTACAAGAGACTAAAAAGCAGATTCGAACAGAGAACAATGCTATAAAAGCTCAAATCACCAGTGTCGATGGTCGTCTTGCCCGTCATGATACAAACATGAGCAACTCACTACAAGAGACTAAGAGGCAGATTCAAACAGAGAACAGTGCTATAAAAGCTCAAATCACAGGTGTCGATGGTCGTCTTGAACGTCACGATACAAACATGAGCAACTCACTACAAGAGACCAAAAGGCAGATTCAAACAGAGAACATTGCTGTAAAAGCTCAAATCGCAGGTGTCGATGGTCGTCTCGCACGTCATGATACAAACATGAGCAACTCACTACAAGAGACTAAAAGGCAGATTCAAACAGAGAACAATGCTATAAAAGCTCAAATCACCGGTGTCGATGGTCGTCTTGCACGTCATGATACAAACATGAGCAACTCACTACAAGAGACTAAAAGGCAGATTCAAACAGAAAACAATGCTATAAAAGCTCAAATCACCAGTGTCGATGGTCGTCTTGCACGTCATGATACAAACATGAGCAACTCACTACAAGAGACTAAAAGGCAGATTCAAACAGAGAACAATGCTATAAAAGCTCAAATCACAGGTGTCGATGGTCATCTTGCACGTCATGATACAAACATGAGCAACTCACTACTTGAGACTAAAGGAGAGATTGAAACAAAAAGCAATGCTATAAAGGCTCAAATCACCAGTGTCGATGATCGTCTTGCACGTCATGATACAAACATGAGCAACTCACTACAAGAGACTAAAAAGCAGATTCAAACAGAGAACAATGCTATAAAAGCTCAAATCACCAGTGTCGATGGTCGTCTTGCCCGTCATGATACAAACATGAGCAACTCACTACAAGAGACTAAGAGGCAGATTCAAACAGAGAACAATGCTATAAAAGCTCAAATCACCAGTGTCGATGGTCGTCTTGAACGTCACGATACAAACATGAGCAACTCACTACAAGAGACCAAAAGGCAGATTCAAACAGAGAACATTGCTGTAAAAGCTCAAATCACCGGTGTCGATGGTCGTCTCGCACGTCATGATACAAACATGAGCAACTCACTACAAGAGACTAAAAGGCAGATTCAAACAGAGAACAATGCTATAAAAGCTCAAATCACCAGTGTCGATGATCGTCTTGCACGTCATGATACAAACATGAGCAACTCACTACAAGAGACTAAAAGGCAGATTCAAGCAGAGAACAATGCTATAAAAGCTCAAATCACCAGTGTCGATGGTCGTCTTGCACGTCATGATACAAACATGAGCAACTCACTACAAGAGACTAAAAGGCAGATTCAAACAGAGAACAATGCTATAAAAGCTCAAATCACAGGTGTCGATGGTCGTCTCGCACGTCATGAAACAAACATGAGCAACTCACTACAAGAGACTAAAAGGCAGATTCAAACAGAGAACAATGCTATAAAAGTTCAAATCACAGGTGTCGATGGTCGTCTTGCACGTCATGATACAAACATGAGCAACTCACTACAAGAGACTAAAAGGCAGATTCAAACAGAGTACAATGCTATAAAAGCTCAAATCACAGGTGTCGATGGTCGTCTCGCACGTCTCGATACAAACATGAGCAACTCACTACAAGAGACTAAGAGGCAGATTCAAACAGAGAACAATGCTATAAAAGCTCAAATCACCAGTGTCGATGATCGTCTTGCACGTCATGATACAAACATGAGCAACTCATTACAAGAGACTAAAAGGCAGATTCAAACAGAGTACAATGCTATAAAAGATCAACTCACAGGTGTCGATGGTCGTCTAGCACGTCATGATACAAACATGAGCAACTCACTACAAGAGACTAAAAGGCAGATTCAAACAGAGAACAATGCTATAAAAGCTCAAATCACCAGTGTCGATGGTCGTCTTGCCCGTCATGATACAAACATGAGCAACTCACTACAAGAGACTAAAAGGCAGATTCAAACAGAAAACAATGCTATAAAAGCTCAAATCACAGGTGTCGATGGTCGTCTCGCACGTCATGATACAAACATGAGCAACTCACTACAAGAGACTAAAAGGCAGATTCAAACAGAGAACAATGCCATGAAAGCTCAAATCACAGGTGTCGATGGTCGTCTCGCACGTCATGATACAAACATGAGCAACTCACTACAAGAGACTAAAAGGCAGATTCAAACAGACAACAATGCTATAAAAGCTCAAATCACCAGTGTCGATGATCGTCTTGCACGTCATGATACAAACATGAGCAACTCACTACAAGAGACTAAAAGGCAGATTCAAACAGAGAACAATGCTATAAAAGCTCAAATCACCAGTGTCGATGGTCGTCTTGCACGTCATGATACAAACATGAGCAACTCACTACAAGAGACTAAGAGGCAGATTCAAACAGAGAACAATGCTATAAAAGCTCAAATCACAGGTGTCGATGGTCGTCTCGCACGTCATGAAACAAACATGAGCAACTCACTACAAGAGACTAAAAGGCAGATTCAAACAGAGAACAATGCTATAAAAGCTCAAATCACCAGTGTAGATGATCGTCTTGCACGTCATGATACAAACATGAGCAACTCACTACAAGAGACTAAAAGGCAGATTCAAACAGAGAACAATGCTATAAAAGCTCAAATCACCAGTGTCGATGGTCGTCTTGCACGTCATGATACAAACATGAGCAACTCACTACAAGAGACTAAAAGGCAAATTCAAACAGAGAACAATGCTATAAAAGCTCAAATCACAGGTGTCGATGGTCGTCTCGCACGTCATGAAACAAACATGAGCAACTCACTACAAGAGACTAAAAGGCAGATTCAAACAGAGAACAATGCTATAAAAGTTCAAATCACAGGTGTCGATGGTCGTCTTGCACGTCATGATACAAACATGAGCAACTCACTACAAGAGACTAAAAGGCAGATTCAAACAGAGTACAATGCTATAAAAGATCAACTCACAGGTGTCGATGGTCGTCTAGCACGTCATGATACAAACATGAGCAACTCACTACAAGAGACTAAAAGGCAGATTCAAACAGAGAACAATGCTATAAAAGCTCAAATCACAGGTGTCGATGATCGTCTTGCACGTCATGATACAAACATTAGCAACTCACTACAAGAGACTGAAAGGCAGATTCAAACAGAGAACATTGCTATAAAAGCTCAAATCACCAGTGTCGATGGTCGTCTTGCACGTCATGATACAAACATGAGCAACTCACTACAAGAGACTAAAAGGCAGATTCAAACAGAGAACAATGCTATAAAAGCTCAAATCACAGGTGTCGATGGTCGTCTCGCACGTCTCGATACAAACATGAGCAACTCACTACAAGAGACTAAGAGGCAGATTCAAACAGAGAACAATGCTATAAAAGCTCAAATCACCAGTGTCGATGATCGTCTTGCACGTCATGATACAAACATGAGCAACTCACTACAAGAGACTAAAAGGCAGATTCAAACAGAGAACAATGCTATAAAAGCTCAAATCACCAGTGTCGATGGTCGTCTTGCACGTCATGATACAAACATGAGCAACTCACTACAAGAGACTAAGAGGCAGATTCAAACAGAGAACAATGCTATAAAAGCTCAAATCACCAGTGTCGATGGTCGTCTTGCCCGTCATGATACAAACATGAGCAACTCACTACAAGAGACTAAAAGGCAGATTCAAACAGAGAACAATGCTATAAAAGCTCAAATCACAGGTGTCGATGGTCGTCTCGCACGTCATGAAACAAACATGAGCAACTCACTACAAGAGACTAAAAGGCAGATTCAAACAGAGAACAATGCTATAAAAGATCAACTCACAGGTGTCGATGGTCGTCTCGCACGTCATGAAACAAACATGAGCAACTCACTACAAGAGACTAAAAGGCAGATTCAAACAGAGAACAATGCCATAAAAGCTCAAATCACAGGTGTCGATGGTCGTCTCGCACGTCATGATACAAACATGAGCAACTCACTACAAGAGACTAAAAGGCAGATTCAAACAGAGAACAATGCTATAAAAGCTCAAATCACCAGTGTCGATGATCGTCTTGCACGTCATGATACAAACATGAGCAACTCACTACAAGAGACTAAAAGGCAGATTCAAACAGAGAACAATGCTATAAAAGCTCAAATCACCGGTGTCGATGGTCGTCTTGCACGTCATGATACAAACATGAGCAACTCACTACAAGAGACTAAAAGGCAGATTCAAACAGAGAACAATGCTATAAAAGATCAACTCACAGGTGTCGATGGTCGTCTTGCACGTCATGATACAAACATGAGCAACTCACTACAAGAGACTAAAAGGCAGATTCAAACAGAGAACAATGCTTTAAAAGCTCAAATCACAGGTGTCGATGGTCGTCTCGCACGTCATGAAACAAACATGAGCAACTCACTACAAGAGACTAAAAGGCAGATTCAAACAGAGAACAATGCTATAAAAGTTCAAATCACAGGTGTCGATGGTCGTCTCGCACGTCATGAAACAAACATGAGCAACTCACTACAAGAGACTAAAAGGCAGATTCAAACAGAGAACAATGCCATAAAAGCTCAAATCACAGGTGTCGATGGTCGTCTCGCACGTCATGATACAAACATGAGCAACTCACTACAAGAGACTAAAAGGCAGATTCAAACAGAGAACAATGCTATAAAAGCTCAAATCACCAGTGTCGATGATCGTCTTGCACGTCATGATACAAACATGAGCAACTCACTACAAGAGACTAAAAGGCAGATTCAAACAGAGAACAATGCTATAAAAGCTCAAATCACCGGTGTCGATGGTCGTCTTGCACGTCATGATACAAACATGAGCAACTCACTACAAGAGACTAAAAGGCAGATTCAAACAGAGAACAATGCTATAAAAGCTCAACTCACAGGTGTCGATGGTCGTCTTGCACGTCATGATACAAACATGAGCAACTCACTACAAGAGACTAAAAGGCAGATTCAAACAGAGAACAATGCTATAAAAGCTCAAATCACAGGTGTCGATGGTCGTCTCGCACGTCATGAAACAAACATGAGCAACTCACTACAAGAGACTAAAAGGCAGATTCAAACAGAGAACAATGCTATAAAAGCTCAAATCACAGGTGTCGATGGTCGTCTTGCACGTCATGATACAAACATGAGCAACTCACTACAAGAGACTAAAAGGCAGATTCAAACAGAGTACAATGCTATAAAAGATCAACTCACAGGTGTCGATGGTCGTCTAGCACGTCATGATACAAACATGAGCAACTTACTACAAGAGACTAAAAGGCAGATTCAAACAGAGAACAATGCTATAAAAGCTCAAATCACAGGTGTCGATGATCGTCTTGCACGTCATGATACAAACATTAGCAACTCACTACAAGAGACTAAAAGGCAGATTCAAACAGAGAACAATGCTATAAAAGCTCAAATCACCAGTGTCGATGGTCGTCTTGCACGTCATGATACAAACATGAGCAACTCACTACAAGAGACTAAAAAGCAGATTCAAACAGAGAACAATGCTATAAAAGCTCAAATCACCAGTGTCGATGGTCGTCTTGCCCGTCATGATACAAACATGAGCAACTCACTACAAGAGACAAAGAGGCAGATTGAAACAGAGAACAATGTTATAGAAGCTCAAATCACCAGTGTCGATGATCGTCTTGCACGTCATGATACAAACATGAGCAACTCACTACAAGAGACTAAAAGGCAGATTCAAACAGAGAACAATGCTATAAAAGCTCAAATCACCAGTGTCGATGGTCGTCTTGCACGTCATGATACAAACATGAGCAACTCACTACAAGAGACTAAAAGGCAGATTCAAACAGAGAACAATGCTATAAAAGCTCAAATCACAGGTGTCGATGGGCATCTTGCACGTCATGATACAAACATGAGCAACTCACTACTTGAGACTAAAGGAGAGATTGAAACAAAAAGCAATGCTATAAAGGCTCAAATCACCAGTGTCGATGATCGTCTTGCACGTCATGATACAAACATGAGCAACTCACTACAAGAGACTAAAAGGCAGATTCAAACAGAAAACAATGCTATAAAAGCTCAAATCACCAGTGTCGATGATCGTCTTGCACGTCATGATACAAACATGAGCAACTCAATACAAGAGACTAAAAGGCAGATTCAAACAGAGAACAATGATATAAAAGCTCAAATCACAGGTGTCGATGGTCGTCTAGCACGTCATGATACAAACATGAGCAACTCACTACAAGAGACTAAGAGGCAGATTCAAACAGAGAACAGTGCTATAAAAGCTCAAATCACAGGTGTCGATGGTCGTCTTGCACGTCATGATACAAACATGAGCACCTCATTACAAGAGACCAACAGGAAGATTCAAACAGAGAACAATGCTATAAAAGCTCAAATCACCGGTGTCGATGGTCGTCTTGCACGTCATGATACAAACATGAGCAACTCACTACAAGAGACTAAAAGGCAGATTCAAACAGAGAACATTGCTGTACAAGCTCAAATCACAGGTGTCGATGGTCGTCTTGCACGTCACGATACAAACATGAGCAACTCACTACAAGAGACTAAAAGGCAGATTCAAACAGAGAACAATGCTATAAAAGCTCAAATCACAGGTGTCGATGATCGTCTTGCACGTCATGATACAAACATGAGCACCTCACTACAAGAGACTAAAAAGCAGATTCGAACAGAGAACAATGCTATAAAAGCTCAAATCACCAGTGTCGATGGTCGTCTTGCCCGTCATGATACAAACATGAGCAACTCACTACAAGAGACTAAGAGGCAGATTCAAACAGAGAACAGTGCTATAAAAGCTCAAATCACAGGTGTCGATGGTCGTCTTGAACGTCACGATACAAACATGAGCAACTCACTACAAGAGACCAAAAGGCAGATTCAAACAGAGAACATTGCTGTAAAAGCTCAAATCACAGGTGTCGATGGTCGTCTCGCACGTCATGATACAAACATGAGCAACTCACTACAAGAGACTAAAAGGCAGATTCAAACAGAGAACAATGCTATAAAAGCTCAAATCACCGGTGTCGATGGTCGTCTTGCACGTCATGATACAAACATGAGCAACTCACTACAAGAGACTAAAAGGCAGATTCAAACAGAAAACAATGCTATAAAAGCTCAAATCACCAGTGTCGATGGTCGTCTTGCACGTCATGATACAAACATGAGCAACTCACTACAAGAGACTAAAAGGCAGATTCAAACAGAGAACAATGCTATAAAAGCTCAAATCACAGGTGTCGATGGTCATCTTGCACGTCATGATACAAACATGAGCAACTCACTACTTGAGACTAAAGGAGAGATTGAAACAAAAAGCAATGCTATAAAGGCTCAAATCACCAGTGTCGATGATCGTCTTGCACGTCATGATACAAACATGAGCAACTCACTACAAGAGACTAAAAAGCAGATTCAAACAGAGAACAATGCTATAAAAGCTCAAATCACCAGTGTCGATGGTCGTCTTGCCCGTCATGATACAAACATGAGCAACTCACTACAAGAGACTAAGAGGCAGATTCAAACAGAGAACAATGCTATAAAAGCTCAAATCACCAGTGTCGATGGTCGTCTTGAACGTCACGATACAAACATGAGCAACTCACTACAAGAGACCAAAAGGCAGATTCAAACAGAGAACATTGCTGTAAAAGCTCAAATCACCGGTGTCGATGGTCGTCTCGCACGTCATGATACAAACATGAGCAACTCACTACAAGAGACTAAAAGGCAGATTCAAACAGAGAACAATGCTATAAAAGCTCAAATCACCAGTGTCGATGATCGTCTTGCACGTCATGATACAAACATGAGCAACTCACTACAAGAGACTAAAAGGCAGATTCAAGCAGAGAACAATGCTATAAAAGCTCAAATCACCAGTGTCGATGGTCGTCTTGCACGTCATGATACAAACATGAGCAACTCACTACAAGAGACTAAAAGGCAGATTCAAACAGAGAACAATGCTATAAAAGCTCAAATCACAGGTGTCGATGGTCGTCTCGCACGTCATGAAACAAACATGAGCAACTCACTACAAGAGACTAAAAGGCAGATTCAAACAGAGAACAATGCTATAAAAGTTCAAATCACAGGTGTCGATGGTCGTCTTGCACGTCATGATACAAACATGAGCAACTCACTACAAGAGACTAAAAGGCAGATTCAAACAGAGTACAATGCTATAAAAGCTCAAATCACAGGTGTCGATGGTCGTCTCGCACGTCTCGATACAAACATGAGCAACTCACTACAAGAGACTAAGAGGCAGATTCAAACAGAGAACAATGCTATAAAAGCTCAAATCACCAGTGTCGATGATCGTCTTGCACGTCATGATACAAACATGAGCAACTCATTACAAGAGACTAAAAGGCAGATTCAAACAGAGTACAATGCTATAAAAGATCAACTCACAGGTGTCGATGGTCGTCTAGCACGTCATGATACAAACATGAGCAACTCACTACAAGAGACTAAAAGGCAGATTCAAACAGAGAACAATGCTATAAAAGCTCAAATCACCAGTGTCGATGGTCGTCTTGCCCGTCATGATACAAACATGAGCAACTCACTACAAGAGACTAAAAGGCAGATTCAAACAGAAAACAATGCTATAAAAGCTCAAATCACAGGTGTCGATGGTCGTCTCGCACGTCATGATACAAACATGAGCAACTCACTACAAGAGACTAAAAGGCAGATTCAAACAGAGAACAATGCCATGAAAGCTCAAATCACAGGTGTCGATGGTCGTCTCGCACGTCATGATACAAACATGAGCAACTCACTACAAGAGACTAAAAGGCAGATTCAAACAGACAACAATGCTATAAAAGCTCAAATCACCAGTGTCGATGATCGTCTTGCACGTCATGATACAAACATGAGCAACTCACTACAAGAGACTAAAAGGCAGATTCAAACAGAGAACAATGCTATAAAAGCTCAAATCACCAGTGTCGATGGTCGTCTTGCACGTCATGATACAAACATGAGCAACTCACTACAAGAGACTAAGAGGCAGATTCAAACAGAGAACAATGCTATAAAAGCTCAAATCACAGGTGTCGATGGTCGTCTCGCACGTCATGAAACAAACATGAGCAACTCACTACAAGAGACTAAAAGGCAGATTCAAACAGAGAACAATGCTATAAAAGCTCAAATCACCAGTGTAGATGATCGTCTTGCACGTCATGATACAAACATGAGCAACTCACTACAAGAGACTAAAAGGCAGATTCAAACAGAGAACAATGCTATAAAAGCTCAAATCACCAGTGTCGATGGTCGTCTTGCACGTCATGATACAAACATGAGCAACTCACTACAAGAGACTAAAAGGCAAATTCAAACAGAGAACAATGCTATAAAAGCTCAAATCACAGGTGTCGATGGTCGTCTCGCACGTCATGAAACAAACATGAGCAACTCACTACAAGAGACTAAAAGGCAGATTCAAACAGAGAACAATGCTATAAAAGTTCAAATCACAGGTGTCGATGGTCGTCTTGCACGTCATGATACAAACATGAGCAACTCACTACAAGAGACTAAAAGGCAGATTCAAACAGAGTACAATGCTATAAAAGATCAACTCACAGGTGTCGATGGTCGTCTAGCACGTCATGATACAAACATGAGCAACTCACTACAAGAGACTAAAAGGCAGATTCAAACAGAGAACAATGCTATAAAAGCTCAAATCACAGGTGTCGATGATCGTCTTGCACGTCATGATACAAACATTAGCAACTCACTACAAGAGACTGAAAGGCAGATTCAAACAGAGAACATTGCTATAAAAGCTCAAATCACCAGTGTCGATGGTCGTCTTGCACGTCATGATACAAACATGAGCAACTCACTACAAGAGACTAAAAGGCAGATTCAAACAGAAAACAATGCTATAAAAGCTCAAATCACAGGTGTCGATGGTCGTCTCGCACGTCTCGATACAAACATGAGCAACTCACTACAAGAGACTAAGAGGCAGATTCAAACAGAGAACAATGCTATAAAAGCTCAAATCACCAGTGTCGATGATCGTCTTGCACGTCATGATACAAACATGAGCAACTCACTACAAGAGACTAAAAGGCAGATTCAAACAGAGAACAATGCTATAAAAGCTCAAATCACCAGTGTCGATGGTCGTCTTGCACGTCATGATACAAACATGAGCAACTCACTACAAGAGACTAAGAGGCAGATTCAAACAGAGAACAATGCTATAAAAGCTCAAATCACCAGTGTCGATGGTCGTCTTGCCCGTCATGATACAAACATGAGCAACTCACTACAAGAGACTAAAAGGCAGATTCAAACAGAGAACAATGCTATAAAAGCTCAAATCACAGGTGTCGATGGTCGTCTCGCACGTCATGAAACAAACATGAGCAACTCACTACAAGAGACTAAAAGGCAGATTCAAACAGAGAACAATGCTATAAAAGATCAACTCACAGGTGTCGATGGTCGTCTCGCACGTCATGAAACAAACATGAGCAACTCACTACAAGAGACTAAAAGGCAGATTCAAACAGAGAACAATGCTATAAAAGCTCAAATCACAGGTGTCGATGGTCGTCTCGCACGTCATGATACAAACATGAGCAACTCACTACAAGAGACTAAAAGGCAGATTCAAACAGAGAACAATGCTATAAAAGCTCAAATCACCAGTGTCGATGATCGTCTTGCACGTCATGATACAAACATGAGCAACTCACTACAAGAGACTAAAAGGCAGATTCAAACAGAGAACAATGCTATAAAAGCTCAAATCACCGGTGTCGATGGTCGTCTTGCACGTCATGATACAAACATGAGCAACTCACTACAAGAGACTAAAAGGCAGATTCAAACAGAGAACAATGCTATAAAAGATCAACTCACAGGTGTCGATGGTCGTCTTGCACGTCATGATACAAACATGAGCAACTCACTACAAGAGACTAAAAGGCAGATTCAAACAGAGAACAATGCTTTAAAAGCTCAAATCACAGGTGTCGATGGTCGTCTCGCACGTCATGAAACAAACATGAGCAACTCACTACAAGAGACTAAAAGGCAGATTCAAACAGAGAACAATGCTATAAAAGTTCAAATCACAGGTGTCGATGGTCGTCTCGCACGTCATGAAACAAACATGAGCAACTCACTACAAGAGACTAAAAGGCAGATTCAAACAGAGAACAATGCCATAAAAGCTCAAATCACAGGTGTCGATGGTCGTCTCGCACGTCATGATACAAACATGAGCAACTCACTACAAGAGACTAAAAGGCAGATTCAAACAGAGAACAATGCTATAAAAGCTCAAATCACCAGTGTCGATGATCGTCTTGCACGTCATGATACAAACATGAGCAACTCACTACAAGAGACTAAAAGGCAGATTCAAACAGAGAACAATGCTATAAAAGCTCAAATCACCGGTGTCGATGGTCGTCTTGCACGTCATGATACAAACATGAGCAACTCACTACAAGAGACTAAAAGGCAGATTCAAACAGAGAACAATGCTATAAAAGCTCAACTCACAGGTGTCGATGGTCGTCTTGCACGTCATGATACAAACATGAGCAACTCACTACAAGAGACTAAAAGGCAGATTCAAACAGAGAACAATGCTTTAAAAGCTCAAATCACAGGTGTCGATGGTCGTCTCGCACGTCATGAAACAAACATGAGCAACTCACTACAAGAGACTAAAAGGCAGATTCAAACAGAGAACAATGCTATAAAAGTTCAAATCACAGGTGTCGATGGTCGTCTTGCACGTCATGATACAAACATGAGCAACTCACTACAAGAGACTAAAAGGCAGATTCAAACAGAGTACAATGCTATAAAAGATCAACTCACAGGTGTCGATGGTCGTCTAGCACGTCATGATACAAACATGAGCAACTTACTACAAGAGACTAAAAGGCAGATTCAAACAGAGAACAATGCTATAAAAGCTCAAATCACAGGTGTCGATGATCGTCTTGCACGTCATGATACAAACATTAGCAACTCACTACAAGAGACTAAAAGGCAGATTCAAACAGAGAACAATGCTATAAAAGCTCAAATCACCAGTGTCGATGGTCGTCTTGCACGTCATGATACAAACATGAGCAACTCACTACAAGAGACTAAAAGGCAGATTCAAACAGAAAACAATGCTATAAAAGCTCAAATCACCAGTGTCGATGATCGTCTTGCACGTCATGATACAAACATGAGCAACTCATTACAAGAGACTAAAAGGCAGATTCAAACAGAGTACATTGCTATAAAAGATCAACTCACAGGTGTCGATGGTCGTCTAGCACGTCATGATACAAACATGAGCAACTCACTACAAGAGACTAAAAGGCAGATTCAAACAGAGAACAATGATATAAAAGCTCAAATCACAGGTGTCGATGATCGTCTTGCACGTCATGATACAAACATGAGCAACTCACTACAAGAGACTAAAAGGCAGATTCAAACAGAGAACAATGCTATAAAAGCTCAAATCACAGGTGTCGATGGTCGTCTCGCACGTCATGATACAAACATGAGCAACTCACTACAAGAGACTAAAAGGCAGATTCAAACAGAGAACAATGCTATAAAAGCTCAAATCACAGGTGTCGATGGTCGTCTCGCACGTCATGATACAAACATGAGCAACTCATTACAAGAGACTAAAAGGCAGATTCAAACAGAGAACAATGATATAAAAGCTCAAATCACAGGTGTCGATGATCGTCTTGCACGTCATGATACAAACATGAGCAACTCACTACAAGAGACTAAAAGGCAGATTCAAACAGAGAACAATGCTATAAAAGCTCAAATCACAGGTGTCGATGGTCGTCTTGCACGTCATGATACAAACATGAGCAACTCACTACAAGAGACTAAAAGGCAGATTCAAACAGAGAACAATGCTATAAAAGTTCAAATCACAGGTGTCGATGGTCGTCTCGCACGTCATGAAACAAACATAAGCAACTCACTACAAGAGACTAAAAGGCAGATTCAAACAGAGAACAATGCTATAAAAGTTCAAATCACCAGTGTCGATGGTCGTCTTGCACGTCATGATACAAACATGAGCAACTCACTACAAGAGACTAAAAGGCAGATTCAAACAGAGTACAATGCTATAAAAGCTCAAA